>JAJQKJ010000849.1:0-61979 GCA_029574335.1 Rana kukunoris | reverse complement strand
CCCCTCCCGTGATGCACACCTCACAAGAGGCACATGCACGACTAACATCCTCCTTCCCTTTTCCCTTCAAGGTGACTCTGCATATGCACTGTACCCATCTCATGACCCCCATCTCATGCCAGCTCACATTATGCATCTTTGCACGTTAAACACACACCATTAATCATGGCACAATGAGAATGCATGCATGCACACCACTGTGGTCCCTAGCACACACACACCACATCGTCATCACATTGGATTGGCACCAGTCCACCATGCAGGACTTGTGAGCTGCAACGCCATGCCACGCTCCAATTATGTCACTGTACATTCATACACCATTCACACAGACCTGGGATCACTTCTCCACCACAAATGAGGGTGACACCCCTTTTCCCGCAGGAATATCACCCCCACATTCCAAAATCATACACAAACAGAACCAAAACAATTAAATAAATGACGAGCAAAAAAAAAAAATGCCCAGCAAAATATAATTTAAACAAAATAACAACAAAGAAAACACATAAAAGACAAAAATCACTCTGCAAAACAGTCCCCAAATATCTCAAAGACACGTCACAAACAAACAAAAGCACCTTGCTGTAGAGGGAGGATACAAAGGGATGTACTTTTGCAAAGGAAGTGCATTTGTGTCTGTCTATTTATGCTGTCTGCGTAGTTCACAAAGTTGCCCTAGTCCATTTCCAATTTCACTGATTGCGCCGCTCCCGAGTTGTGAGCATGCGCACAAGCGGAGCTGACCATGGTCTCCTTCAAGCGCGCATGCGCGAGCCGGCCGGCCCCTTCATTTGCATGGGGTCACGGCTCATTTCAATGTAACCCGCCCACGTCCTTCCCAATTTGTATTACTCCTCCTTACGCCTCGGAAAAACGTTACGTATGCGCAATTTCCTGCGCAAAAGCTACGAGAATAGGGTGATTACGCGGCAAAATTGCGCAAGTCTAACGTAAAGGCGGTGCGCTACGCCAGTCCAATAATGCGCAGATGTACGTGAATCTGGGCCAACGTCTTTATTCTAGCAATAGAACGAAGAAGAAAATGCGCTGCAATAAACGAGGCACTAATTTGGAAAATTTAGAATGTGCCATCTCCAAAACGAAATGCGAGTTTCATCAGAACGAGCGCTCCCGTCCCCTAATTTTGTCTGAGCATGCGTTGATTTTTAACCGATGGTTCGTGCCTATCGTTAGAAATCCATCTGTTAAAATTTAAAGCAAGTTGCCTTTTTTTAACCGATGGTTAAATAACCTATGGGGCCCACACACGATTGGTTTTGACCGATGAAAACCGTTCATCAAACCGGTGTCCTCTGTAACCTATCGTGTGTACGAGGCCTTAGGGTGGGACGAGAGGGAACCCCTAGCAACCAAGCAGGAACCCCTAGCAACCAAGGGGGACCCCTGAGCAACAAAGTGGGGAACCCTTAGCAACAAAGTTGTGACCCTCAGCAACTAAGTGGGAAAAATTGGCAACCACCTGCAGGTAACCAGAGAAAGGCCTATAGTATTGTAGATAGAGGCTCCTGCGCTACCGAGGGGGGTGGCGGAGTGGGATGGGGTCACTGCTGCAAACACCTGACACTCTGTCCTGGGCAGAGAGAAGTAGCAAATGGAAAAACAAGGGGGGTGGTCAGGGCTGGACTGGGACAAAAATTTGGCCCTGGACTTCATCCAGACTGGCCCACTTTGACAGGTTTCTCCCATGGCGTCCGGACAACTCGCGCCCCGGCCACCCGAGCCCCCTCTCCCCCTTCACTTGTCACTAGCCATTCTACTTTATTAGAGTAGAACGGCTGGTACTTGTACTCTTATAGGCAGTACCAGTGGGGAAGCTAGACATTATTTCACCCGGGCAAAGAATCAGTTTGTTGCCCCCCTTATGGGACAAGATTAGACAGAAGTGAGAAACTTCCAGGCCATAGCTGTTTAGTTAGCTGTCTGTCCCCTCCCCCATGCTCCTCTGTCGCCCCCCCCTGCTCCTCTGGTCCTCCCCCTGCTTCTCTGTTTCCCCCCAGGTAAGCGCTACGGGAAGGGAGAGACAGAGGAGCAGAGGGGGGTGGTGGTCCACTGTCACTGAAGCCGGCCCACTGAGCCATCGGCCCACCGGGAAACTCCCTGTAGTCCCAATGGCCAGTCCATCCCTGGGGGTGGTGTCTGCGCTGTGAAAAGTGGGTGAAATCCAAGGGTGGTACGGGAATAAATCCCTGGACTGGTGAACGTGGGTGGACAGGGGGGGTGTGTATTTAAAACAGAGTGATAGCGTACATAAGTTTTGTGTCAATAAGTAAACCGTCAAAATGTAGCACAAAAGATAATATTGAATACTAAACAATGGCAAGTGACAAAAAAGGAGTACAAATTCACAAACAGTAGAATGTACACAATGTGCTGGTCCAGGTAATGTGAAATCAGGGAGAACTTCCGCTAGGGGCGCCCCTGAGTGTGTAACACAGTGAACAATACAAATAATAATATATAAATCAGTGAATAAATGCAAAAAAGTCTCTGAAAGCGTTTCCCAAATGTCCCAGAAGACAGTTTCCAAAAGACAGTTTCTTGCTGCGTCAGGCGTGTGGACTCTGATGCTCCTCGATCCCTACGCGTCTCGTCATGTCACATGATCCCCTAAGGAAGTCATGTGACATGACGAGACGCGTAGGGATCGAGGAGCATCAGAGTCCACACGCCTGACGCAGCAAGACCCCCCTGCTGTCCGTTTGGTTTCTGTGCCCAGTTTTTATCATCCAAATGTGAGTGCACCTATATGTTTTAATAAACCTGTTCCATTTTTGCGGGGCTGTACTATGGTCTTTCTTTTTCCCATCCTATATGCTGTGTGAGGGTCCCCTCTATCTGCTCCAAGTGTCCACCCAGCTCAGACACAGAAGAAGAGGAGCCAGGTGTGCATCCAGGACTTAGGACGAACTCGGTGTTCATGGGAGATAGGCCCACCATCCATCACCTCCATGTGAGTGGATGTATGAGTGAATGATGTTGCCCGTTTAGACACTTCCATAACACCATATCCTACTTGCTTTGTATCTTCTCCATGCCTTACTGCTGAGTGCTGATGTCGTTTCTGTCCATTGAAGTGTATTCCTCCTCCCCCTGCCAGAGGTGGTTTTATTTGGCTATCCGTGCCATAGCCGTGAGGTGAGGGGCTAGGGACCACCTGAGGTGTTCACTGTACCACGTCCTTTCCCGGCACCATTTCTTCCATCTTTTTAAAACTGTCTTCTGGGACATCTTTGTCGCTGTCTTCTGGGACATTTGGGAAACGCTTTCAGAGACTTTTTTGCATTTCTTCACTGATTTATATATTATTATTTGTATTGTTCACTGTGTTACACACTCAGGGGCGCCCCTAGCGTAAGTTCTCCCTGATTTCACATTACTTGGACCAGCACATTGTGTACATTTTACTGCTTGTGAATTTGTACTCTCTTCTTTGTCATTGCCATTGTTTAGTATTCAATATTATCTTTTGTGCTACATTTTGACGGTTTACGTATTGACACAAAACTTATGTATGCTATCACTTGTTTTAAAATACACCACCCCCCCCCCCCCCCTGTCCACCCACGTTCACCAGTCCAGGGATTTATTCCCGTACCACCCTTGGATTTCACCCACTTTTCACAGCGCAGACACCACCCCCCTTGTTTTTCCAGAGAAAGGCTATGTAATCAACACTCAGTAAGCCCTATATGGGACAGTGGTACATATGTTTTTGTATTGTTACACCAAGTGCAAACTTTCACTCATTCACTATTTATATTTTGTACCAATTCCTAACTGCAACAGTATAGTTGGTAATTATGTGCTTAGGGCTGATGTATGCAGGATCAGTGGTAGCTTGGTGCATTTGGCAAGCAAACATTCATCTAGATATATAGAGCATATTGTGTTAAAATGCAGTATATGCGTGTGACCAGCCAGGTATAATCTACATTAATATATTGTACATATATAAGAAGGCCAGTATGGTGGCCTGAGTTTTATGGGAGGAGCCGGAGGGTATTTAAGCAGCCCACTCACACATGCTCTTTGTCGGTTCAGTGTGCAGTACTACACGTCACTGGGCAGACTCTTCCCAGCTCACCTCATGTCCGTGAGTCTGCACATTCAATCGCATTCGACACCCTCCCGCCCTTCCTTTTTTCAGGGCACTTCTCAGCATATCCTTCTTCAATTAACTACCCATTACTTACTTTGGGTATGCCCCTTTTCTTGGCATACTGACCAGACCACCAAAGGCACACTTCAGGTCTATTTATGTTGTAAGTCTTGTCGCGTGTTTATGTGTTCCACATCACTCTCAGTCAGAGGGCACGACCATAAAATAACACATTTCTCCATGAAGTCAATGTAAATGAACTCGCACGATAACCTGGGTTACATCGAAAGATTAAATAAGACATTAGTCATTTTCACATGGAGTTGTTCTGTACACAGAGGGCCAGATTCTCAGAGGCGTTACGACGGAGTATCTCAGATACCCCGTCGTATCGCCTTTTTTTTGTCCTCGTATCTATGCGCGTGATGCTTAGCATCACTTTTGCATAGATACGCTTCTACATCCGACAAGTGTAAAAGCATTACACTTTCGGATCGTAGATGTAGCGCTGAATGTATATATATAGTACATAAATGTGTATATTGCATTCCCTAGATGGCATTCATGGACATTGAGATTGTTGAGTGCTTGGAGCCATCTAGTGGCCAATGTTGTTAATGCAGAAGCATTCCACTATCTGAGGAATAAAGAAGAAAGACTATTGGTTCTCAGAGTTGACCTTTGTAAATAGGAAGTTGATCAAAGACCCAGGAACAATTTCTTGCGCAAGTGCATGCTGGGATTTGCTATATAAGGATGGGAGCAGCCATCTTAGGTCTTTTGGAACCGCATGGGCAGCGGAGAGGATCTGTGAGGTAGACGGGACCGAACAACAAGGCCCACGGACATTTCCATTGAGCATCGGAGGACGGGAGTCCCCCAGCAGAGTTGGCCTGGTGTTTGATCAGCTGACGGAGCACGGGAGGAGGTCGCCGGACTGTACGGAAGCCTGTGTCCAGTTAGGTGAGTGGGTTACGGCCCACAGTTTGTTATGCCTCACACGCCATTAGACTAACACACAGGCCTCACTACCATACTTCCAAGAAGAAGCGGAGGGGTTGCCTTTAGGAAGGTTGAAGGCCTAGTTGTTCGGGACGCTCTCCAGAAGGCCAAGGCAGTTAACCCACTCATTGCGGAGACATTTTTTTTCAGAAGTTTATTCGTTTTGTTTGGATTACAAATTACTTGGGAAACATTATTAGCTAGCGAAGAAAGAAGATCAAGAACTGACTGTTTGTTTTTTTTTTTGTGAGATCTCACGGTTACCTTACAAAGTAGGGGGAGCTCCTAGGCTTAGTTTTATTTTCTTATTCATATACCTGCAGGTATACTGTTTGTTATTTGATTGCTGTATAGATTTAATTTTTTTTTTGTGCTCTCATCCATGTTAGGAGGATAGCACAGTTTATGTACTGGTGTTTCTTTACTTGCCAATTATCAACAGTAAAAGAATACTACTGTTTAAGCATACCAGGGTTGTGGCGTATTGCTTTATTCACTCTAGGTGCCGCTCGTGGATCCTGAAGTTACAAACAGGTATCTGGTATCACATTGTACAGTATTGTATTGTATTGCACCACAGCTGTGTAAAGGGGATTGAGCCTTATCATTGGGGTTGTAGTTAGAGTGCAGGCCCAAAATTTAATCAGCAGCTCCTGCGGGGTCAGTGCTACACGTGGGGGCTCGTCCGGGATCCTGTCACTCTACAAGAAACCCACCCCCCCCCATGAGGTCACCAAGGACCCCATCACAGTAGTCCGTTGGTGCGAAGCAGAAGGGACACGCTCAGAAGCGAGCGTGGCCATTGAACTCCCAGGGAGCTACTGGGAGAAGAAGCAAATCAAAGAGGTGGTACGGACATTGTCTCCAGACAGAAAGGCCTACGTGGTTGCAGTGAAACCAGACTTTGGGACTGATTGCACCTATGCCCTGATAGAGTGGGGACGGGGTGTCCCTGAAAATTTCCACGGTGCTACCATAAAATTGTCCGAGAAGACAGTGTTCCACCTGACACACCCCTGCAAAAAGCAGTTAGAACCCCTAGACAGGAACGCAGGAGCCGCCGCCCAGCGGCAGGCGGAACAACAACTGGCTGAGTTACAGCGACAATACCGTGAAATACAGGAAAAGTTTCAGGAGACATCCAGCATCATAGCAGATCGCATGGATGGACTGCGCGTCGGCTCAGAAGACCAGAGAGCTGGCCAGATGACACCAAACCCAAGGAGGGAGCCAAGAAGACGCAGCAGGGGCTATCTGCAAGAAGTAACTATTAGGAAGGATTTCCGCATTGATGGCCAGATAGGAGAAAAGGGACAGAAGGGCAAACTGTCTTACACCAGCCTCCTACACCAAATAGAGCTGGGGCTACAAAAAGGATATCTGGAATCGGAAATCAGAGAGGCTGTGATCCACGCCATCAGCCCAGGCTCAAGTGTTAGGGGCATGTTAGAGAGAAAGAGTGATTTGACTTTGAACCAGCTTAAGAGGATTCTAAAAAGTTACTATGAGGAGGAAGATGCCACAGAGCTATTCCACCAACTGATAAATATTGCACAGGACAGTAAAGAGACTCCTCAGAACTTTCTGTTTCGGGCCATTGAACTCAAGGACCGCCTGCTGTTTACCTCAGGAGAGAGAGGGAGCGGGGAACAATTTGGAGCTGAGCTGGTACAGAAGAAATTCCGGAGATCCGTGACCACGGGGCTGAGGAGCGACTATGTCAAGCTCCACTTGAAGCAGTACTTGGAAGATCCCTTAACTCCAGACGAGGTCCTTCTTGAAAAAGTGAACGAAGCGGATAAGATGGAGATTGAGAGAGACCAGAAACAGAGAAAGCTTCAAGCTTCAAACACCACAAGTGCTAAAATACAGCAGGTAGGTGTCCCCTCAGACACCCAGGAGTTGAATGTGCTGGCGGCAACCATTGACCAGGGATCATGGTTTTCATCTGTACACCACCCACCCGCGAGTCAGACGGAGCTGGAGAGGCTTATGCAGACCCAGAAAGAGATACTGGAGATGATGGCCATGATGATGACTCAGCTGGTGAAACTAAAGGCAGAAGGAGTTATGCCAAGGAAGGTCCCAAAAGCTACCACCATTACCAGCCCTACGAAACAAACACAAAGAGTCTGTTTCAAATGCGGAGGGATGGGACATTTCAGGCGAGTGTGCCCCAGCCCACTACACGAGGAAAACCCACATCAGTCGGAGGGAAACTTCAGAGGGCCCCAGTGAAGGAGTCAACTGGGCGCCCGGGTGCAGTAGCGAACTCCACACCGACTCACGTGCCACGGCCCACTGGAGCCACCAACAAGGCGAGGCAGAAGAAAAAGAGGCCCTCAAAGGCCAAAGTCCGAGCCACAAAGCAGGCTAAGGGTACAGCTACCAGTGGATTTCCTCCCAAACTAGTGGGACCTTCCCCAATTGTCCCCATCCAAGTGGAAGGGATCTACACAAAAGCCCTGCTGGATACTGGAGCCCAAGTAACCTTATTATACAGGGACTTCTATGACAAGCATCTCAAGCACCTGCCACTACGGAAATTGGAGGAGTTGGAGATATGGGGTTTGGGCACTCAGAACTTTCCATATGATGGTTACCTGCCAGTCAGACTCACCTTCGACCCAAGTACAGTAGGAGAGACGGAGACCTTTGACACATTGGCCATAGTGTGCCCTCGTCCTCCAGGAGCTGACAAGAGCTCTCTTATCATTGGGACAAACACTGACTTAGTGAGGAGACTACTTGCACCGCTGGTAATTAAGAAGGATACCTGCCCCACTGAAATACATCCCATGTTGGCCCAGACATACCGAGACCTTATCCAGGAGGAGAAGGCTCCTGAAGAGGGAGTGGGAAAAATCTGGCTGCTGAACAGAGGAGAGAAAATAGTCCAGCCGGGTGAAGTAATCTGCCTAAAAGCCTCGGTCAAATTGAGCTGGAAGAAACCAGGCCCTTTCATTGTCCTGGAAAACCGCAAAGAGGGGAGAAACGGACTAGAACTCATCACTGAAGTGTTGCGCACCAGAGTATTGGAGAGAACTCACGGCAAAGTTCCAGTCAGTGTCCACAACACAGCGACAGTGCCAGTGAGAGTGCCAGCCAGGCTACTGTTGGGACGGGTCAGTCCGGCTGTTCCAGTCGAACCAGGAGGTTTGAAAGGAGGGTCAGCCCCAGAAATCCCTGAAGAAGAGTTCAGCCCAAAAAATACGCCTCTTACTCCTGCATGGAGGGAAAGGGCCAAAGCCCAACTGCTGAGATGGAGAGCAGCCTTCTCGAAAAGTGAATTTGACGTAGGATTGGCAAAGAGTGCCACCCATCGAATTCGTCTGGAGGAGGAAGACAAGCCATTTCGGGAAAGGGTCCGGCGGATCCCCCTAGGAGATCTGGAAGACTTGAGGGAACAATTGGCTGAACTTAAGAGGACGGGCATTATCCGAGAGTCCAGGAGTCCCTACGCCTCCCCTATAGTGGTGGTCAGGAAGAAGAATGGGTCCCTACGCCTGTGCATTGACTACAGGACCCTGAATCGGAGGACCATCCCAGACCAGTACACCACACCCCGAATTGAGGATGCCTTACAGAGTCTGTCAGGAGCAAAGTGGTTCAGCGTACTGGACCTGAAGAGTGGGTATTACCAGATTCCTATGTGCCCTGAAGACAAGGAGAAAACCGCTTTCATCACCCCAGTTGGGTTCTTTGAGTTCAACCGGATGCCGCAAGGCCTGACTGGGGCCCCAGCAACTTTCCAGAGGTTGATGGAGAAGACAGTGGGTGACATGAATCTCCTTGAAGTCCTGGTATACCTGGATGATGTCATAGTCTTTGGGAGGACGTTGGAAGAACATGATGAAGGCCTGAAACTCTCTATGGAGAAGTGCCAGTTCTACCAACCCTCGGTGAGTTACCTGGGACACATTGTGTCTGAAGAAGGAGTGGCAACTGATCCCAAGAAACTAGAAGCTGTCACTTCCTGGCCCAGGCCCACCAACGTAACTGAGCTCAGGTCATTCTTGGGTTTCTGCTCATACTACCGAAGATTCGTAGAGGGATTCGCAAAAATAGCCCACCCACTCACTGAACTCTTAAAGAAGCAGGAAGAAGCTGGTGAAAGCGCGGGTCAGCCGAAGAAGCCTAAAGAGGGGTCTAGAAGGAAGAAAGAGTCCATCCAGGATCAGTGGACTCCAGAATGTGAAGAGGCCTGCAGGAGGCTGAAGTGGAGTCTTACTACTGCCCCAGTGTTGGCCTATGCAGACCCTGCCAAACCATATGAGTTACATGTGGATGCCAGCCGCGACGGGCTGGGGGGAGTGCTTTACCAGGAGCATGAAGAGCACTTACGGCCAGTTGCCTATGTGAGTAGAAGTCTGACCCCTGCTGAAAGAAACTATCCAACTCACAAGCTTGAATTTCTGGCTTTAAAATGGGCAGTGGTGGACAAGTTGAAGGACTACCTTTACGGGGCTGAATTTGTGGTCAAGACGGACAACAACCCCCTCACATATCTACTCACCACTGCAAAGCTGGATGCCACCGGTCACAGGTGGTTAGCTGCCCTCTCAGCCTTTACCTTCAGCCTGAAGTACAGACCAGGAGTTGGTAACCGAGATGCGGATGCCCTGTCAAGAAGACCCCATGACCCCTTGGAAGAATGGACCCAGCTTACCCCAGAAGGAGTGAGGGCCCTATGGGAGGGCACAAGTCAGTACCAGAAAGGTGGAGCCAGAGCTGAAGAAGTAGGAGTATCCTCAGCGGCAGTACCCAGGTGCTACTGTAACGTCTCCCAGGTCACACAGGAGGGCCTACCCAAGTTATCCAGGAAGGATCTCAGGAGAGATCAGCAGGGAGATCCACTGTGTGGGCTGGTGCTGGAAGCATTGGAATGTCAACAGCCTGATGTACTGCGGAAGAGTCCTGAGAGGGAAGCCCAGGTGTTATTGAGAGAATGGGATCATTTGCAGCTGCAGCAAGGGGTGGTCTACCGAAGGGGCCCCTCTGATGATCCAGAAGCAAAGTGGCAGTTACTCTTGCCTGAAAAGCACAGAGAGACGGTACTGATTGCTTTACATGATCACCATGGACACTTGGGAGCCGAGAGAACTCTCCAACTAGTAAGGGATAGGTTCTACTGGCCTCACATGAGAAAAGAAGTGGAGAGCTACTGTCACTCCTGCCTCAGATGCATCCAACGGAAGACATTGCCCCAGAGGGCTGCCCCAATGGGCCATTTAGAGAGTCAGGGCCCAATGGACCTGGTTTGCATAGACTTTCTTTGTCTGGAATCCGATCTGAGTGGGCAAGGTGACATCTTAGTGGTGACAGATCACTTCACCCGTTATGCTCAAGCTTTCCCTACTAGGGATCAGCAAGCAACCACAGTAGCAAAGACTCTCGTGGAAAAGTTCTTCGTACACTATGGCCTGCCTCAACGCATACATTCAGACCAAGGAAGGGACTTTGAGAGCAGACTAATCAAAAGGCTGTTGGATCTGTTAGGCATACAAAAGTCCAGGACTACTCCTTACCACCCACAAGGGGACCCCCAACCGGAAAGGTTCAACAGGACTCTCTTGAACATGTTGGGGACCTTGACTGCCGAGCAAAAACCTCACTGGAGTAAACACATTGCTGCATTAGTCCATGCCTATAATAGTACCAAAAGTGATGCCACTGGATATTCCCCATACCGACTGATGTTCGGCCGTGAAGCAAGATTGCCAGTGGACCTGGCGTTTGGTTCCTCCTTGGACCACACCTCCGAGGCCTCCCATAAAGGGTATGTGGACAGACTACGGCGGAGCCTGAAGACAGCTTACGAGCAGGCTCACGCCACCTCGGATTCCAGGGGGAGAGGAACAAGAGGAACTTTGACCTGAAAGTGAGAGTCCAGGATCTTCAGCCAGGTGACCGGGTCTTGTTGAGGAACTTAGGCATTCCAGGCAAACACAAGTTGGCTGATCGCTGGAAATCACAGCCATTTGTTGTGTGCAGGAAACTTCCAGGGCTCCCAGTGTATGAGATCAAGCCAGAAGGAAAAACTGGGCCAGTAAAAACATGGCACCGAAATCACCTCTTACCTCTCACTGAGGCAGTCAGGACAAGCACAGAGAAGGAATCCACACCCACTGATGTGTGTAGACCAGTAACCAGGTCCCAACCTGCACCTTCTATAGATGAGGATGAGGGAGTGGAGATGAGCTGGCTGTGGCTTCCTGAAGATTCAGAAACAGATGCTGATGTCCTTTCGGAGGTAGAGGAGGATGATAATGGAACTCTTAGGGCAGAGGCCCCGGAATTTGTGCCGACCACTCACTCTGTAGGAGAGCCCAGTGCTTCCATTCATTCCCCACCCTTAAGCATTGAACGGAAAGATGACCTTGGCCCAGAAGGAATGGACACTCCAAAAGTGCCCAGAGCAAAGAGAGACATTCGCCCACCACGCAGACTGACTTATGACACATTGGGCGAATGCTCTGAAGCCTCACAGTTTGTGAGCAGAAGAAACTTTGAACTGCCTGGTCCCTCTACTCTTGATTTAGTAAGGGACAGCCCCAGCTCACCCCTTGACACATCTGTACCAGACATGGTAGTATCAGCTGTGGGTGCACAGGATAGCTTCCCACTGTATGACAATTGGTGGGAAGCTCCTCTGTCCGTTTTGTGTGAACGTATAGAAACTAGAATGCAAGATAGGATTAGCAATTTGGACCTCTTTGGGGGACCAAAGAGACAAAGTAGGGGGAGTGTGTAGCGCTGATGTATATATATAGTACATAAATGTGTATATTGCATTCCCTAGATGGCATTCATGGACATTGAGATTGTTGAGTGCTTGGAGCCATCTAGTGGCCAATTGTTGTTAATGCAAGAAGCATTCCACTATCTGAGGAATAAAGAAGAAAGACTATTGGTTCTCAGAGTTGACCTTTGTAAATAGGAAGTTGATCAAAGACCCAGGAACAATTTCTTGCGCAGTGCATGCTGGGATTTGCTATATAAGGAGTGGGAGCAGCCATCTTAGGTCCTTTTGGAACCGCATGGGCAGCCGGAGAGGATCTGTGAGGAGATCGGGTCTTTTGGCCGGGACCGAACAACAAGGCCCACGGACATTTCCATTGAGCATCGGAGGACGGGAGTCCCCCAGCAGAGTTGGCCTGGTGTTTGATCCAGCTGACAGAGCAACGGGAGGAGGTCGCCGGACTGTACGGAGCCTGTGTCCAGTTAGGTGAGTGGGTTACGGCCCACAGTTTGTTATGCCTCACACGCCATTAGACTAACACACAGGCCTCACTACATACTTCCAAGAAGAAGCGGAGGGGTTGCCTTTAGGAAGGTTGAAGGCCTAGTTGTTCGGGACGCTCTCCAGAAGGCCAAGGCAGTTAACCCACTCATTGCGGAGACATTTTTTTTCAGGAAGTTTATTCGTTTTGTTTGGATTACAAATTACTTGGGAAACATTATTAGCTAGCGAAGAAAGAAGATCAAGAACTGACTGTTTGTTTTTTTTGTGAGATCTCACGGTTACCTTACAAAGTAGGGGGAGCTCCTAGGCTTAGTTTTATTTTCTTATTCATATACCTGCAGGTATACTGTTTGTTATTTGATTGCTGTATAGATTTAATTTTTTGTGCTCTCATCCCATGTTAGGAGGATAGCACAGTTTATGTACTGGTGTTTCTTTACTTGCCAATTATCAACAGTAAAAGAATACTACTGTTTAAGCATACCAGGGTTGTGGCGTATTGCTTTATTCACTCTAGGTGCCGCTCGTGGATCCTGAAGTTACAAACAGGTATCTGGTATCACATTGTACAGTATTGTATTGTATTGCACCACAGCTGTGTAAAGGGGATTGAGCCTTATCATTGGGGTTGTAGTTAGAGTGCAGGCCCAAAATTTAATCAGCAGCTCCTGCGGGGGTCAGTGCTACATAGATGTAATGACAACTCCGGCCACTAGGTGGCCTTCACGTTGTTTTTTCATTTGCATATGCAAATGAGGCTAGTACGGCGATTCCCGATCGCTTTTACGCCGCCCCGTCGTCGCGTACGTCGTTTACGGACTCGTAAGGTTACCCCAGCTTCTATGTGGAGTAACCTTACGAAGTTCCGTCGGATGCCGTCGGACGCCATGTTAAGTATGGCGTCGGGTCAGCGTCGGCTTTTTCCATCGCTTACGTCGTTTTACTAACTCGTTCGCGAATAGGGACTTGCGTAGTGACGCTCACGTCGCTTTGACGTCGGTTTTAACGCCGCTTCCCGACGTGAGCTGGAGCATGCGCACTGGGCTATTTCCCCGGCCGGCGCATGCGCAGTTTGTTCGACACGGGGGCGCGCTTAATTTAAATACAAGCCGCCCCATTTGAATTGCGCGGGTTTACGCTTGGCGATTTACAAGACGCCGGCGAAAACTACGGAGCAAGTGCTTTGAGAATAAAGCACTTGCTCTAGTACGCAGCGGCGGCGTAGTGTAAATGGCTTACGCTACGCCGCCGAAAATATATGAGAATCTGGCCCAGTATGTGTACTGACCACTCCCCAGAAACATAATTTCCTACTTGTGTGAATGACTGACTGATTTTCCCAGAAGTCTACCTAGGATACAAGTCAGATTTCAGGCATCCCCTGCAACAAAAATGTAATTTTTGGTGAGATATTTCCAAAAGGAACATGTCTAAAGGGATGAAGAGCCAGCTGCTTTCCTCATTAGTGCCCTGCAGCTGCACAGCTGACTGGTAATCATGAAACCACTCCCATTAGTGGCACAGACAAACACACACAGATTTATTCAGAAAAACAAAAGGAATCTGCAACAAAGGTTGTTATAATCCTTGCAATGTACATAAAGCACCCAGAGGGGAATGTTTTTTCGCAACAAAAGTGGAGTTACAATTCAGCATGTCTTTAACTCCGTATGTGGCTCTCCCCAAACAGTCTAGTGAAGTATGTCTCATATGAGGCGATATCAAGAGGTGATAAGATATTGACTGATATTAGAGAATCTATGCTGCATTACACTCTGCAAGGCTGCAAACTTTGCATTTTACAATTAATGCTGTGTTCAACAAATGTTAGGTGGAGCTTCACATAGAAGTTGCTATATTGCTATATGTAGCACCCTTTAGCTTGCTATTAGTGGCAGTACAGGCAAATGCATGTTTAGGCTGATGGTGAAATGAGTCTTTGAATATGGACCAAAATTGTATTGCAGTTCAGGGCTGGATGACTCATACAGGCATGTCTCAGGTGCCTCCCCCCATTTCTGAAAAGTCGGAGAACATTCTGGAAACTGGAGGGCGGAGACCAGGAGGGTTCATCTGCATACTTAGGGGAGCTCGGCCAATCCCCATAGTGGCTGAACCAGCCTTTAAAAATTGGTGTCATGTATATCTTCAGTAGCAGCCAGGTGGGCTAGTGAATAAGCAGCCAGGTGGACTGGTAGTTCCTGCAGTCTGTGGAGCTGGGATCAGTGGAGTTGGAGTCACTCCTGTGTGCTATTTTCAAAAGTAACGGGAAGTTCCTAGTTCTTGAGAAAGTATCCTGTTCTCTTTTGTACTGCTTCCTTTGTGTGAAATCCCTGGTGTTCCTGCCAGTCCCTCTGTTTTCTTATTAAAAACTGATCACTCTAAGCAGGAGAGCTCACTGTGATCAGTTCCCTAGCTGTGCTTGGAACTTAGTGTACTCTCCTCCAATGATCAGACTTGTCCTGAACAGCAATTCACTGGGAAGCTCAGTGTACTGCTGCTTCTCCTCCCCCAAGCTCTTATTTATAAAAAAAAAGGGAAAAATTGGTATTTATAATGCATTTTTATATCTATAAAAAAAAGGTTTTGCCTTTTTATTTCTAATTTAAACTGAATGGGGTGTTTTACAAGGTGATCGTTTACAACCACTTTACGGGGCTTTTGCTTTTCTACCTGAGACTGTCAGCTACCGGGAGTGAGATCAATTGGAGTTGGACATAGAGAAGATGGGGAGATCAAATGGAGTTGTACATAGGGAGAAAGTTGTCCCTGATTTTCGTTGCTATCAAGTTGGTCATCCCATAATTCCTATTCCCCATCCAGGTTATTACCCCTAATAAAACATAAAAACCAAACTCAAAGACCGTTCCTTGTGTCTGGAGATAGTGTAAAGAATACTTGTTGCCTAGCTGTGCAGTGTTGGGGGACCCGATCAAGAGCGGCTCCTTTGGGGGTGAGCTCTACATACTGTATATATTACTGTAATATGTTCAATCTACACCCTCTGATAGCGTTCTTAAAGCTAAAGCTAAAAAAAATGACGTTTTTTAAAAATGTAATTTAAAACGATCGTGTGTGGGCTTCACAGCACTTTTAGGGTTCTGAAAAACGACAAAAAAAAAATTTGAACATGCTTTATTATTTCACAACGTTTTAAACTATGTCGTTTTTCGGGTTGTAAAAAATGATCGTGTGTGGCTTTAACGACGTGAAAAAAAAGCGAATGCTCAGAAGCAAGTTATGAGACGGAAGCGCTTATTCTGGTAAAACTACCGTTGATAATATAGTAAGCACATTCAGACAGAAAAGCGTGAATCGTCTTTTACTAACACAAAATCCGCTAAAGCAGCCCAAAGGGTGGCGTCATCCGAATGGAACTTTCCCTTTATAGTGCCGTTGCACGTGTTTTACGTCACCGCGCTTTGCTAGAGCATTTTTTTTCACTATCATGTGTAGGCAGCGTCGTTTTAATGATGAAGTTGAAAAAAAACGTTGTTTTTTCTAGAAGCTGAAAAATTTTGTTTTTTACAAGCCGAAAAATGATCGTGTGTACGCGGCATTAGGCATTTAAAACTAGCTTTACTGTTGTAGTTAAAGTGAAAGTTTAGTCAAACACTAACTTTACTTAAATCCACCCCTAGTCTAAGCTTATTCTATCTACCCTGTGAAAGGAAAGATGTGTATACTTACTTATTCTGAAAGAGCTGCGGTCCAGTCATATGATCGGGTCCCAGCGCTAGCTTTGGTGTAAAGGAGGGACAGCCAACAACATATGCCCCATAGTAAGCCTAATGATGACATCATCACCCAGGCTCTGCAGCCATCTCTCCTCTTCAATGCAGCCAGCGCTGGGAGCCGATCATTTTACCGGACTGAAGCTCCCTCAGCATAGGTAAGTATATCGATCTTTCCTTTACAGGGTAGAAAGAACAGACTTAGAATGGGGTGGGAGTAGATTTAACTGAGAATTGTCTCAAAAATATACAAACATTTTCAAACATTATTATTTATGCGCTACAGCTGTCTTTTTTTTTCAATTTAACTACAACCATGGCTGTTACAATATATGGTCTTTACAATAACGTTTTTTTTTTTGGTGGCCGTAATAATGGGAAAAAAATCTAGAACAAAATTACACTTTTTTAAATACAGTGATACTTCAGATACATACTACATTCTTTATCTATATATTGCATAGAAAATATATATTTTTTTTTATATGTGCTGGTGTGCTGAAGAGCCCTTCAAACACACACATGCATTGCACTGCTCTGCAATAAAATGCAGTCCTAGATTGTCAAGTACTGAAGTACCTTTTAGCTCATTCATTTTGTGTGAATTGGCCCTGAAGGTAATTAAGTTACCATTACCGTTGACAGATATGCTAAATTTAGGGAAACAAGTGGTTATTCTGCAAACAGGCAACTGCCGTCCGATAATAGAGTAGAAAGCTATACACCCACACTTAGTTTTATAAAAATGTGCCCTAGTTACCTTAGAAAACCTTTTTTCTAATCACTATGTAGTCTGCCTCTTCTTAACTCCTTTCCTGGCTATGGAGTGTAATGGGACCAATAAGGGGATAATGAGAGTAGTAAAAGGCATTACACAGAGCAACGATTAAAAGATCAGGTTAGCAACTGAGTGTGCAGGGACCTGCAATATCATGCAAGTGGTGATTGCCTGTTGGAGTTAAAGTGGTTTTAAACCCCAGTTATAAGGGGTTGCAGGGGTCACAATCGCAATCCCACTCCTAGCTCCAGGGGCCCCTGCAGCCTCCCTGTCATATTATCATATCCTCCACAAAGTCCAGCTTCGATCTGCCCTAAGGCCCCACAGCCACGCTCCAGTACTGGGCTTCCACTTTGCCTTCCACAGTCCACACCCCTCTGTTCTCATTAGCTGGAAAGAAGCTGTGAGTCATTTCCTGAATGGAGAGAAGGAGAGTGCCGTCCTGTAGCCAGGATGGGACAGATGTCACTGGTGAGGTAAGACACCGCTCCATGTCTCCTAGTCACTAGCTGGGATTCTCTGTACCCCCCCACCCGGGGATGTCTGCTTACCCCATGTCCCTGACAGCTGGGGTAAAGACACGAACCTCCGGGAGGTGACCTTCCCTCAACACCTGCCAACACTGACAGAGAAACCTTCAGAAATTGCTAAAACAAGTCCCTTAAGGCCTCGTACACACGATCAAATCTGTCTACTGGAAACGGTCTGCTAGACCGTTTCAGGAGACAGATTCGATCGTGTGTACAGGAAAACAGACGGATTTGGCCACCCGACAGATTTCAAAGCATGCTTTGAAATCTGTCGGCTGGGAACCCGTCCGCCCGACATGTCTGCTGGTTAGTACGCTAACCAGCAGACATGTCTTCTCGCACACGCACCGAATGGTTTCGACGCATGCGCGGAAGTGTTTTACTTCCTGGTGCGGTGACGTGGCGGCGTCAACGTCACCGCCATGTCACCGATACATCAGCGCGCTGTCTGCTGGCGGGGATTTTGGTTTGCTCGTGTGTACACGCGAGCAAACCAAAATGCCAGCAGACAGATTTGTTCAAATCGGTCAGACAGACCGTTTTGAACAAATCTATTTACTCGTGTGTACGAGGCCTAACACTTCCTAAGGTGCCCCTGAGGGGGTGCAAGCTCCAGATTTCATGTCACATGGCTTTGCCTCCCCAATGGTTACAGTGCTGGAATGGGATAGGAGCTCTGCCAAATGACCTGCCAGGGGACCCTGTCCTCTGATTCTCCAGGGGTGAGACCTGTCCTCTAATGTAAGGATGAACTCTGGGAACTCTAAACTCTTCAGCCACTTTGAGTATCTTGGCGTGTGGTGGGTGTATCTGCACACACAGTGGAAGTGGTGGGTGGGTGGTAATGGGGGGGAACCAGGTCAACTTTTGCACTGGGGCCCACAAGCTTCAAGCTACGCCTCTGACCCCAGTCATGAAATATGAACAAAGCACATTCAGTATATCTGTAGTGTTTACTTTTCTCTCTCTAAAGCTCTAAGGCAGGTCATACACGGTTCAAATCTCGTTCTACTAAACTCGTGTATGGGCAGGCTGAATGTACCAAGTTGATCAATTAATCAGCTTAGATACAATCAGCATGCCAGGTTTTACCTGCGATTACCTGTAAGGGGCTGCTATAGCCCCTAACAATAATTAATATCTCCCACCCTCCCCCCTCCCCCACCGGAAGAAGACAATGGCCCGATAAGAGGAATTCCTTCTTCAAAAATAGTTTGTGATAATGAGAGAATCAAGTGAATTTCTTACCTGCAAACCATGCAAATAAATTGACTCCATATATGGCCCGTCTAAGTGTCGTTTCTCTCTGGTGCTTACCTCCTCTGTTATCAGAATGAGTCACTTCTGAGAAATTTTCCTGACACATTAGATACAATTTGTGTCTGGGAGGGAGATAAGCACACAGCTTGCCTATTCAGAATGCAGCTCTAAATATTCCTCGGTTCCTCTGCCTATGTGGAGGGGGGATGTCCCTTTCCACCAATCAGCTCTAACACAGTGTATAAGAGCTGTAACTTGTGCTTGTATAGCAAAAAATGTGTCACCACCAAAAGTTCTCCCCCTCCTGGAATATTCTCACCTGTTGCAATGTGACCTATACCATGAAGTATGGTCAACATACGCTTTTTAGCCACACCTGGGCTATGGAGAGCCCAATACAACTCCTTGCTGCTAATTCCTCTTCCAGAAATGGCCGATACCATCCAAGTAATATATGCAAAGAAAAACCACTAATAGTGCTTATACCCTTTTAAAAGCCACTTTATTAAAACACAGGTGATTAGAGTACTCACATTTCCCTGGTGCAGGCTATTACAGGCATAAAAATCCATATGGTGTCTCCACTGCATACACACAAGTCATTCGGGCAACTAAGGGGTTTATAGCTCCACACTGATTCACCGTCACTGTCCTATACCCCACCCCAACACATGTCGACACAGAGTCACATGTCTTCCTCAGGGTGATTTCTGCAGCTCTCCGCCCCCTCCTCTGTATTCCTTATAGATAAAGAAAGATTTTATCACAATTGTGCTCTTTTGAAGGGTTGTAGAGGAAAAGAGATGCAGATAAACAAGTACAACTTTTGTAGGAGGATTTGTCTCATCCTTGTGTATCATCTGAGGTTGTTCTCTTCACTGGGTATATGAGAGGGTTTACAACCACTTTAATGCATACTGTATGTCAAGGTTAAAAAAAAATAATAATATTTTGTACATCGCTGCAATGCATGTGCATTTTACCTATTACATCTATGTTTTATCGCTTTAAACACAAACTGCAAATACAGAGTTATAACTGTTCATGTGTTAGAATGTGTTACATGTCAACACAGTGTATTTTCAGCTCTGAATTCCATAGCATGTGTTGTCAGCCCTGTCTACTTAATTTCTAATGCACTACAAAGAACAAAGTCTTCTCCATATTTTCTCTCCTTCCTCGTCCCCATAACCCCTCCTTGCGCACAAACAGTGAGAACATTGGGTTATCTTCTCTCAAGATTTCTGGCAAAATCAACAGATATTTTTTACACTTGTCAAACATAAAACATAAAACACGTCCATCGATATATTTAGCAAAAAGGAAAATAAGTTCATGGTTAGCGTTTACATACATTTTAAAGTGGACTTGATCTCAAAAAGTTATGAATATTTTATGCAACGTGTAGAAAAATAATTTCTGAAAATTAGCAAAGTACTATATTGTGAGGGTGCCTAAGAGCTGAGATTTAAAGTGGATCTTTTCCCCCTTTCACTCTGCATGCTGATATTAAATTGTTTTACGTTCAGTAGTTTAACAATATTTTTTTGCTTTTACATACAATTACTATATTTCAACTTTCAGGTTGAGTGAGGATCCGGTGATGTAGCTCTGCATCTTGGCAAGACTACATCACCGGTGTCTTCCATGGAACTCTCATGTGTAACCTGCAAAATCTCATAAGATATGGGGGGGGAGATATTTTTTTCTCCCACAGATGCTGTGCGCTGTCATATGTTCCAGGCAGCAGACCCAGAGTTCCAGGCAGCAGACCCAGAGTTCCAGGCAGTAAAAGACTCCCTCAAGAGCTGGTTCTGTCTAGCTTGGTAGATTACTTTAAAAAAAAGCCTGGATTATTTCCTTAATGTACACAATACAACTGGATACCAACATTTATAGGTAAAGTTGATTTTGTCACATGGTCAGGACATATGAGAACATAACTAGTGTTGCTCACGAATATTCGCATTGCGAATATTCGCATTGCGAATATTGCATATTCGAGTATTCGCGAATAACTCGAATATCGCGGCGAATATTCGCTATGGCGAATATTCGTATTTTTTCAAATTTATTTTTAAAACAGATCACATCCTAGTGATCTCCATCGACGTCTAAAAGCATTGCTGGTATGATTAGAGACCCTGGGCCGAGTAGCTGAGGCGATCCTTTTATGTTGCCGAAAATTCGCATTGCGAATTTTCGGCAACATAAAATAATCGCCTCAGCTACTCGGCCCTTCTTTTGCATCAGAGCCAATCAGAATAACTTTAATATTCGACAAACGGAATATTGCGCGATTATCTTCTCCGCCCTTCTTTTGCATCAGAGCCAATCAGAATAACTCGAATATTCGGCAAAAGGAATATTGCGCGATATTCCTTTTGCCGAATATTCGAGTTATTCTTTTTTTTTTTTATATTTTTATTGGAGTTTGTACAGTAAAATAAGATGACGTATCGTGAACAAATAATAAAAAGACAATGTATACAAAACCATGTACACGGGAAAGCAGTATACATATCAAATCACAGAGAGATATGGAAAGGCTAGTGAAAACTTGAAACAGAAGAAAATAACCATACAAGCAGAAAATAAAAATAACCACAAAGAAAATAAATAATAATAAAAAAAAAAAACAATGGAAAACCAGAGGCAGGAATTGAAGTAAGAACAACACAGAACTATAAAACCACTAATACCTGAGTATCACAATTACACCTACAGGGGGTTGCGGATATACAACCCTGTGTTAGTATCAGCTTAAGTTACAATCGGTGCAATAGAACTATGAACAAGAGCTAGCATGGCCGACCAAAGAAGAACCTCAGATTTGAACTGGCAGGTGACGGATCATTGGGTGTAAAGCACTGTGGAGGGTATGAAAAAGGTAGGAACGCTAAGGGGCTAGTAGCTACGGCTGCTTGGTTCATGGTGGCAGAAAGGCCGAAGGGTCCGATAGATTCAACAGTTTAAGGTTACCCAAGGAGTTTGCGAGGTCCCTATGGAGATACCATTCGGTGTATCGGAATGGATGCATGAGAGTTTGTAGTTCCGTTTGGTCAAACGTGTGTTCCATGAACTTGCGCCATCTCATAAAGAACCGTGGGGTAGAGCGAAAGTTCAAGACAATGGTATCCAGTCTCTCTAAGTAGAAAAGTGACGAGAGGGTCTTTCTGACCGCTGGTAGCCTCGGCGGATTTGGGCTGATCCAATGAGACATGATAGTCCTACGGGCCACTAGGAGGCATAGGTGAGCCCATTGGGGGGTGAAAAGCGAGCCCCCAGTTGTTGCGGGAGTAGGGGGAGGCGGCGGTTCGCAGCCAAACAGGCATATTAGGTAGTCCCTCGGGATCAGTGTGTCGGTAACTTCATTTACATAGGCAAGTACAGAGTCCCAGTATTCAACAATAGGTGCGCATTCCCATAGGCGGTGAAGCAGAGTCGGGCGGGGGGTAGAGCACCAAGGGCAATTTTCCTGGGTAGGGTCAGCCTTATTAAAACGGAAAGGGTAATACGCCCTGTGGATGATTTTGAATTGCATCTCCCGCCATGTTTCTGATACGGTTAATTTGTGTACCCGTCTGTAGCCCTCGAGGATTGTGGTGGAGAGAGTGTCATCCTCAAATATTTGTGCCCATTTCTGAAATGGTTTGAGATGGTATTTGGCAGCCTGGTGCTCAATAAGATGAGAATAGAGGGTGGAGATGGAGTAATCGTTGTTGCGTAGGACTACATCAATGAAGGATTTTTGCAGGGGATTTGAGTCGGGGGCACAACAAGATCGTAAATAACTGACCATTTGGTGATAGTAAAAGACATGCGACGCTGGCAAACAGTATTCCCTTGACAAGGTTTGAAAGGATTTGAAGACGCATTGGGTGGCTAGGTACATTGAAGCGACACTGGTAAGTCCCTTGGCGTTCCATTGTTCAAAGGCTTTGTGCAGAGTGGACGGTGGGAACATTGGGTTGCCAAGTACCGGCAAGTGACAGGAAACACTAGAAGGCAACCCCAATAATCTACGGACCTCTCTCCATGCTATAACTGTATCCCTGATGAGGATACTGGACTTCATGTAGGTCGGTAGCTTGTTGGGGTTCGAATGTAGGATGGCAGGTAGAGTGTATGGAAGGGTCGAGGCTCCTTCTAGTACGGTATTGGAGTATTTGGATCTGCCTGATAGCCAGTCCAGGCCTTGTCTCAGCAAACAAGCCAAATTGTAAAAACGTATGTTGGGCAGGCCCGCCCCACCCTCAGACTTCGGGAGACATAGTTTTTGCAGCGCAATGCGAGATTTTTTGCGAGACCAGAGAAAGGCAGACAATGCCTTATGTAATGTAGTTACATCAGAGTGTTTAAGTAGAAGAGGTATGGTCTGCATGGGATAGAGTAGGCGCGCGAACGACACCATTTTAAATAAGTGGCATCTCCCAAAGAGTGAGAGGGGGAGGGCCGCCCAAACATCCAGCTCCTTGACAATTTTAGAGATTAGCGGTGGGAAGTTGAGTGAGTACAGAGTGGAAGGGTCTCTGCCTATGTGTATGCCCAAGTAGGTGATATGTTTCTTCGCTATGGCGAAAGGAGAGTGACCCACCCATTTGGCAGCTAATCTGGGGTGGAGCGATAAGATCTCACTCTTGTCAAAATTAATTCGAAAACCTGAGCATAGTCGGAAGGCGTGAAATAGTTGTCGAAGTCTGTCAAAGTCCGCAAGGGGTCGTGTGGAGAATAACAATATGTCGTCTGCGAACAGGGCGGAACGGAGAGAATGAGAACCTATTGGAATGCCACTAACTCCGTCGGGGGAATTGAGTATTCGGGATAAAGGCTCGATAGCTATATTAAAGAGTAATGGGGAGAGTGGGCACCCTTGTCTAGTGCCCTTCATCAGAGGAATTGCGTCGGATATAAAGTCGGGGGTCACCAGTCGCGCAGTTGGGGATTCATACATTCGTCGTAGAAACTGCATAATCGGGCCCGAGAAACCAAAGTCCGTCATCACCCGGAACAGCCAGGACCAACTAATATTGTCAAAAGCCTTTTCGGCATCGAGCGACAGGACGGCAACGTCCTGTTCTGGGTGTAGTTTTGCATATTCTAATGCCATTAGGACCTTGCGTATATTTAGAGTGGCCGATCGTCCCTGAACAAATCCTGACTGTGCCGGGTGAAGCATAGGGGGTAACATTTGGGCTAAGCGAGACGCCACAATCTTGGATAATATTTTAACATCGACATTAATCAATGAGATTGGGCGGTAAGAGCCCGGAAGCGAGGGGTCTTTACCTTTTTTAGGAATTATTCTAATATGCGCCTGGGATCCTGTAGGAAGATAGGAGCCCCCATCCCACATATTTGCGTAGACATGACGTAGGGTGTCGGGAATGAAGTCTTTAGTCAGTTTATAGAATTCGGCAGTGTAGCCGTCCGGGCCTGGGGCTTTAGCAGAGGACAATGAGGTGATCGTCTGTTTGACATCTTCAACGGTTATGGGAGCGTTGAGAGTCTCTAAGTGTTCCCTCTGAAGTTTGGGGAGGTGGACCCTAGCCAGGAAAGCGTCGGCCTCGAGTTGGTCTGTAGGATCCGCCGAGTATAACTGCGTATAATAGTCGACTAAGACTTTACTAATCTCAGTAGGCGAAGTGACTAACGTGCCAGCTGAGTTTTTCAGGGCAGAGACATGGGTAGGGCGTCTGGGTCCCGCGCACAGCCTCGCTAGAAGTTTGCCGGCCTTGTTACCATATCTGTGGAAGTGTAAGTTAGCGTACGAATTCTTAGCCAATTCTTGTTGTTCCGCCCAAAGGTCGAATTCACGCTTGGCTTTTCTCCAATCATGTATATTGTCAGATATGCGGTTAAGTGTCAGGAGTTCATGAGCCGAGCGCAGAGCCTCACTCGCTCGTAGATAGCTTTGTCTGGCATGTCTCTTAAATTGCGCGGTGTATGAGATTATTTTACCTCTCAGGAAGGCCTTTCCTGCTTCCCAAAACAGGTTGGGGTTTGTGAGGTGTGGTTCGTTGTTAGAGGTGTATTCCTCCCATGCCGCAGAGAGCGTGTGTCGGAAGTCCTCACTGTTTGCCAGGTATGAGGGGAACCGCCATACGCGAGGGGAAGAGGAGGGTTGGGCATTTATCAGATGTATGGCAATGGGACTATGGTCAGAGATTCTAGCATCTGCAATTACTGAGTCACTGAGCATGGGAAGAAGTGCAGGGGAGGCAAAAAAGTAATCGATGCGGGAGAATGAGTTATGGGGTGGGGAGTAGAAGGTATAGTCGCGGTCAGTCGGATGTTCCAACCGCCATACGTCAAGGAAGTGTATGGAGTCCATGGCCTGTGTGAGCAACGACGGGGCTGAAGTCGGAGCGGTATGCCTGGGTAGAGTGCGCTTCGTGACGCTTACCCGGTCAATAGTTGCGGACATAACCGAGTTAAAGTCCCCACCCACCAGATGTAGGGATCCCGGAGCAGCTAGAATCCATGTCACCATGTCTTGGAAGAATGAGATGTCAGGTGAGTTGGGCGCATATATGTTGGTGATGGCTATGTCTTTGTCCGCTAGGGTTAGGTGAATAGTAATTTTATGGCCCATCGAGTCAGTCTGTACATCCCTAAGAGTATGTCTCAGGTTTTTGTGTAGGAGTATGGCCACCCCAGCTTTGCGTCCTATGGCAGGGGAGCCATATACAGTCCCCACCCACAACTTACGTAGACGAGTTAAGTCATCCGTGGAGAGATGGGTCTCTTGAAGTAGTGCCACATCTGCCCGAAGACGCTTTAAGTGTCTAAGAATGGACATGCGTTTGTTCGGAGATCGCAGCCCCTTAACGTTCCATGAAACAACCTTTAGGTGATTCCCAGTCGCTGAAGAGGCCATATCTGAGCCGGAGTTATGTATTGAGCTAGTGGTGGGAAGCATAGTCCCCCTCCAAGAGTCACGTCAGCAGCCTGAGGGTCACCCAAACATTGCAAACTTTCTGAGGATACGGGTAAAACACAGGTAATCATATATAGTGCGAACATTAAGTAAGAACAAGGAGAAAATAGCATAAAAACAATAATAACATAAAGGCCTAAACTCTAGGCATCTAACAGATAGGAGGGACTTCACTTTTTTCCACATGAAAGTGAGACGCATAGCAGGGCTCCCGCAGAACGCCAGGTCCCTATTCCCAACAATAGAACAAGAGCTTCGGGGGGGAATGCAGAGGGGAGGGTGGGGGGGGGGGGAAGGAGAGAAAGGGAACAGCTGGCTGTGCGAGGAGTGAGTTTCAAGGGGATAGCAGTAGCGGCAAAGCATAGACACGGGGGGGGGATAAAAAGAAAAGTGAGGTGATACTACCCGCTTCACTCGGGTCTACCGGGATGAGAAGACTCCGAGATGTGTCCTCAGCGGCTGTCCGTGCAATCCGCGTGAGTGGTGTAGCGACTCCGCTTGTATGGTTGTTTGGTAGGACTGCCGGGTTGCTTGCGGGATGCGGATGGAGTAGTCGGTTGAGATGAGGAGCCGTCTTCAGAGTTGGTGAGGTCCATTCCTGGAGCAGCTGATTCCAAGTATCGATCCGCCTCATCTGGTGATGTAAAAGTGAGGTGTTCTCCGGTCCTGGTTTGAATGTGGAGGATGGCTGGGTAGTGCAGGGAGAATCTGACCTGGTCACGGTGCAGGGTCGAACAGATGGTCGAGAAGGCTTTACGTTGTTTCATCACCTCGACAGAGTAATCTGCAAAAAGCAAAAGTTTGGCCCCATCAACCGAGAGGGAACGCGTGCGACGGAATGCCTGCATAATGGCAGTTTTGTCCGCATAGTTCAGATATTTCACAATGACGTGTCTGGGTTTGGCGCGATTCTGCGCGTATTGACCAAGGCGATGGGCACGTTCGACGGTGCAAGGTATGCGGAGTCCCAGTTGTTCAGGGATGATTTTGGCACATACGTTAGCGAGCTGGCCATTAGGGACGGACTCTGGCAGGCCAATAATGCGCATATTGTTCCTCCTGGAACGGTTCTCGAGGTCGTCCAATTTGCTCCAGAGTTCCCTGTTTTCAGTAGTCAGTCGGGCAAGCTGTGCAGACTGAGCGGTGGAGTCATCTTCCAAGGAAGAGATTCTGTCCTCAGTTTGTGTGATCCTCTGGGCCTGAGACTGCAGTTCCAGGTGGAGCTGCTCAAGACCCCTTTGCACAGCAGCATCCACCGTGGCGGAGAGAGTGGGTCCCAGCAAGGCAACCACTTGCTGAGCGATGGCCGCCGGGGATGCAGGGTCGACTGCTTGTATATCCGAGGCAGCGTGTGTGTGAGGGGAATCTCCGGAGCATGGCGCGGCCGCCATCTTGGCTGCACTTGAAGCCGCGTCTACTGCGGGAGGCGCCGAGGATAAGACTCGGGCGTAGGATCGCTCTACAAAGCGATCCATCTGTGTCCCCACAGCAGCGGGGGAAAGATGGGGTTACCCCGAAGTTGTGAGCGGGCGTTAATAGCCGATAATGGGAGGACGGCGGCGGGAGCAGCGTCTCCTCACTCCTGTCTCATGTGGCGCCGGAACCGGAAGTCATTCGAGTTATTCTGATTGGCTCTGATGCAAAAGAAGGGCGGAGAAGATAATCGCGCAATATTCCTTTTGCCGAATATTCAAGTTATTCTGATTGGCTCTGATGCGCCCTTCTTTTGCATCAGAGCCAATCAGAATAACTCGAATATTCGGCAAAAGGAATATTGCGTGATTATCTTCTCCGCCCTTCTTTTGCATCAGAGCCAATCAGAATAACTCGAATATTCGGCAAAAGGAATATTGCGCGATATTCCTTTTGCCGAATATTCGAGTTATTCTGATTGGCTCTGATGCAAAAGAAGGGCGGAGAAGATAATCGCGCAATAGGAATATTGCGCGATTATCTTCTCCGCCCTTCTTTTGCCCCCTTATTCTCCTTTCTTTTAAGTAGAGTTAGTGTAGAGTTAGTGTTTAGTGCATATTAGTTTAGTAATACAGGAAATGATCTCCGTTTATGAGAATTTCGCAATCATTTTCGCATTAGCGAAATTTTTGGATAAAATATCGCGAATATTCGAGCAGACTGTGCTGGCTTATTGTTATTGTAGCACCCCCTTGCTCGTAGCATGGGCACTATGCTAAAAACTAGTTGACTGGGAGAGTTACTTTGCTCCCAGTCGTGATTTGTTCAGGTTTGTGACCTGTGTCGTTCTAGAAAGGTCCACTGGCTCGGACTGCATTCCAGAGATGTAAGTATCATCTTTGGCTGGCAGTGGGAGCCAGAGGGGTTTCTGGAGAATAGAGTCTTCCCCAGCAGCCAATTGGAGGGGTTTTTCCCCGCTGGGCATGCTGGGGAGGGTTATATCTGTGATGAGGTCATGTGTTCGGGGTTCTCTTCCTTCTTCTGCGCGGGGTCCCGAAGTCGGGGTGCGGCACCTACCTTCAGGGCGTGCGCATCAATGGACCCTGCCGGCGTGGCCCACCTGGCCAGGCTTCCAGGCCTTGCTGAGTCTCGGTCTGGAACGAAACCAAAGGGACCCCAGTGACTTACTGGGTTCCCGATGCCGTAGAGAGGATCCGGCGCCCGGGCCATAGACAGGTACGCTCTACTGTCACCTGGTAATCTGTGCTGGGATAACTGCTGAGAGGATTTGCTCTGTTCGAACGTTGACAAATTACCTATACTACATTGGCCTGTGGCAGAGGCCTAGAGTCGGATCAGTGAGAGAGACCTGTTCCTCCCAACCAGCATTAAAAGTGGCGACGCGTGCAACATTGTATGTTTAAAGGGGCTGTACATATATCCAGACCTGACATCGAGAATCTCTATCTCCTCATCAACCTATTCTCATTTCACCGAATTGATGTTTGGCTATGTTGGCCTGGAATTAAAGCATTGGGAAAAATCTTTATTGATGGTGTGACACTCAATTATTGCTTAGTAGCTTCTGGTGCACCCCTAGACCAAGCAAGAGTAACTGCCAATCCCATATCAATCCAGCGGCCCTTTCAGGGGTAACGCTACATTATTTTGTAACTTTCTTTGAAAAAAAATCTAAAATAAACACCTTTAACAATACACCTGTAACCAGAAACATCAATTAACATGAGCTAATTAACTAATCCCTTAAAGCAGCTGATGTGGCTCCCTAACTACAATATACATTATCATAAATATCAACACAGAACTCCTTCATACAATTTCAGGTTTACAAATAACAATGGGTGAAAGACCCTTAGAAGTTATACTAGACTAATTTACATTATAACAGACAACAGACAGATAGGTGACTGGAGTTGACATCAGCATCTTCTAACAGTATGTATCCCAACAGTATGAATCAGTCACTATTTCTAATATGACTTATACAGGGTTCCCAGTGTTTTGGGGTAGTGTTGAGCAGAATATGCCATATTAGATTTTGCGATATATCTCGAATATATAGTCGAATATTCGAGATATATTCGTTAAATGCGAATATTCGCGATATTTTTTGGAAATGAAATGATTGCGAAATTTCGCTATTGCGAATGTGAATGCGAATGCGAATTGCGAATGCGAATGAAATTTCGAGAAATGCGGAAGGAGCACTCTGATTGGCTCAGAATATTCGTGATATTTTATAATACAAAATAATTGCGAAATTTCGAGAAATGCGGAATGGAGCACTCTGATTGGCTCAGAATATTCGTGATATATTACAATACAAAATAATTGCGAATATTCGGCAAATGCGGAAGGAGCACTCTGATTGGCTCAGAATATTTGTGATATATTACAATACAAAATAATTGCGAATATTCGGCAAATGCGGAAGGAGCACTCTGATTGGCTCAGAATATTCGTGATATATTACAATACAAAATAATTGCGAATATTCGGCAAATGCGGAAGGAGCACTCTGATTGGCTCAGAATATTCGTGATATTTTATAATACAAAATAATTGCGAAATTTCGAGAAATGCGGAATGGAGCACTCTGATTGGCTCAGAATATTTGTGATATTTTATAATACAAAATAATTGCGAAATTTCGAGAAATGCGGAATGGAGCACTCTGATTGGCTCAGAATATTCGTGATATTTTATAATACAAAATAATTGCGAAATTTCGAGAAATGCGGAAGGAGCACTCTGATTGGCTCAGAATATTTGTGATATATTACAATACAAAATAATTGCGAATATTCGGCAAATGCGGAAGGAGCACTCTGATTGGCTCAGAATATTTGTGATATATTACAATACAAAATAATTGCGAATATTCGGCAAATGCGGAAGGAGCACTCTGATTGGCTCAGAATATTCTTGATATTTTATCGTAATTTCGCAAAAATGCGAATGAGAAATTGATTGCGGAATTTCGACAGTAACACTCTGAAATCGAATATATGTGTTATTTTAGCTAAAAACAATATTGCGAATTTCTCGAAAATAATCGCGCGATATCGCTATTGCCGAATAATCGCATTGCGATTTTTCGGCAATATAAAATGATCGCTGCAGCTACTCGGCCCAAGGTCTCTAATCATACCAGCAATGCTTTTAGACGTCGATGGGGATCTCTAGGATGTGATCTGTTCTAAAAAAAAATTGAAAAAATACGAATATTCGAAATAGCGAATATTCACCACGAAATTCGGAATATATCGCGAATACTCGAATATGCCATATTCGAGCCGAATATTCGCAATACGAATATTCGTGAGCAACACTATTTTGGGGGAACATGGACCTGAATACAAAGTAACACCACCTCAAGGGTCCCCAGGCATACAGCTCACAAAGAGCACCTTTCCCCCAAATGCCAGGGCCCATAATCGGTAGGCAAGAGGCTAGAATTGATTCCCCTCCAAAAGCCTCTGTCCTGGGTGAGTCTGTCACACTCTGAATTCTCCCAGGAGTGATGCCTTGAATGTTCCTGTGACTTTTGCATTTCCAGGCTGGGTTAATCTCTAGTGTTGCTCACGAATATTCGAATCGCGAATATTCGGCTCGAATATTGCATATTCGAGAAATCGCGCAATATCTCGAATATTGTGCCGAATATTCGCAATGTCGAATATTCGGATTTTTCTCAAATTTTTTTTAACACAGATCACATGCTAGTGATCTCCATCGACGTGTAAAAGCAATGGTGGTATGATTAGAGGGACCCTGGGCCGAGTAGCGCATGTGATCCTTTTATGCTGCCGAATATTCGCAATGCGAATATTCGGCAATAGCAATATCGCGCGATTTTTTTCCCCGCCCTTCATTCACATCACAGCCAATCAGAGTTCCATTTCCACAGGTGTCAGAGGTTAGCAACCTCCACATCAACCAATAGGAACCTGCCTCACGACCATTATATAAACTAAGTGCCAGCATGTGCTCATTGCAGATTCACAAGGTGGATATAGAGGGAGAAGTGTTTCTGTGCTCTGTGTTATATTGCATCAGCATTGCAGTGCCTTTCAGTTCTGTGCTCCTGTTCAGTGTTCAGTTCATTTGAGTATTAGCAGCTGCTAGTGCTTATATTTCTAAACTGCTTTTTTAAAAGCAAGAAGAGACCAAACAGCTTTTTTTAAAGCTACTATTTGTGTGTTTGTGTTCCAGTTTCATTTAGTGTTAGATAGATAGGTTTGAGTGTACTTGTACACCTCTGTAAGCTAGCTAGCTTAGTTTAGTGTGTTTATTTAGTTAGATAGTTATCTGTTTTATAAAAAAAAAAAAAAAAAAAAAAAGTTATTTTTAGTTTATTCAGATCTCTGGCTCTGCTGTGTTAGCAGAGTCACTGTTCTATCTATATTAGTTTCTTTATTGCTCTTATTCGTTGCCCAGTCAGTTTTTGTCTGTTGTCTGTCAGTCAGTTAGTTAGTTTAAAAAAAAAAAAATAATTTTAAAAAATTTACCTTTCGTTTAATTGTTGTTTAGTGGCATAGCTACTAGTTGTTTGTCTGCGCGCCTGTTTTTTCTATTATCACATTTACCCCCCCCCCCAATAAAGTTTACCCACCCCCCCATATCAGCATGAGCAGCATCCGTGGTCGTGGCAGCAGGGGTAGGGGAGTTACTCCCAGTGCTGGGTCGCTGCCAGCACGGGGTACCTCTCGCGCCCCTACTACTGGTAGAGGATCGGGTGGAAGGGGAGTCCGGCTCATCCGGGAGTTTTTTACTTCGGGCAGCCGCCCGATATTGCCTTCCCAGGCTCCAGCAGTGGTGGAGTACATGGGGCACAGCAGTGCCACTCAGTCATCACCAAGTAGCACCACCACCATCAGTACACCGGTGCCTTTAGTACCCAGCCCCAGCGAGTCCAGCCTCATGCTGTTTGATGGTGAAAGTGACATGGATATCTTGGGGGAGGCCCTCGATCATGCAGACATTGATTTATGTGCTGATGGTCAGGGCCTTTTTGAAGGGTTAATGGAGGAGGAGGAGGATGGGGTACTGGCTGTCAGTAGCCCAGAGACCTCCCTTCATGGTGGTGCTGGTGGTTTTCTGCAGGAAACACCAGCACCTAGTCAGACCCATGCGTCTGTGAGGGGACATCGGAGCCAGGCTAGCGGCTCCATGTCAGATGTCTCCTTCAGACCACCACATGTCAGCCCTGGGTCTGACATATCTGGGGGCGAAGAGGAGGGTGACCCAACATGGGTGCCACCTGCCTCGTCGGTTCACAGCATCAGTGACGACGAGGAAGGTAGGCACCCTGGGGAAACGGTGCGCCAGGTCACCAGGGAGACCAACGTCAGGGTCTCCACTGGTGATGGCAGCAGGAGGTGTCAGCAGCAGCAGCAGCAGCAGCAGCAGCAGGCAGCTCCACCTGTGCGCACCGAGTCCCAGCAGGTGGAAGTCAGCGTCACCCCATCTGACAGGAGGGCGACGCTGAAGTCACCTCTCTGGGCCTACTTCACCTTGGTAGCAGATAACCCGACAGTAGCCATCTGCCAGCTCTGTCGTGCCAAGGTGAAGAGAGGGAAGTGTTTGGCTCGGGTGGGTACCACGGCACTCAACCAGCACCTGCGCATTAATCACTGGCAGGAGCATGACCAGATGAAGCGTGCTGGTGGTAGCAGCGCCACCACCACAAGTGTGCAGGGTACAGCAGCCCCTGCCACAGCTTCATCGGCTACCAGCAGGTCATGCCCCCCCGCTCCCTCTAGTAGAGGTACTGCTACCGACAGCCAGACCTCCACATCATCACCCTCCTCTTCGGTGTCCCGCACTGCCGTCCGGCGCCAGGCGTCTCTTTCTGACGCCTTTGAACGCAACACTCCCTTCCCCCCTTCAGACCGACGTGTGCGTTCCCTCAATGGGCTCCTGGCAAGGGTTATTGCCCAACATCTGCTTCCCTTTAACATAGTGGACTGCAACCCCTTCAGGCAGATGTTGGAGCAGGCCCAACCCCAATGGCGTGTCCCCAGCCGCCATTTCTTTGCCAGGACTGGTGTCCCTGCCCTACACCAGCACATTGTGCAGAATGTAACCCTGTCGCTGGATCATGCTGTCAGCAACAGGGTGCATCTGACAATGGATGGCTGGACCAGCAGGCATGGGCAGGGGCGCTACATAAGCTTCACGGCCCATTGGGTTTCCCTCCGAGGCGCCGGGGAGGGATTGGCGGCATCTGATTTTGTGGTGCCGCCCCGGGGTGTCCAGGGGAGAAGTGCTGGTCTCCCTCAAGCCACTGTCTCCGCAGCTGCTGAGCCTCCCAGCAAGCGCCCCCGTAGCTATTCAAGTGTGGGGCACGTGCGCTGTCAGGCCGTGCTCCAGCTTGTTAGTTTAGGGGAACGGAGACACACTGGACGAGAAGTGCTGAGCGCACTTCAGGCTCAGGTCCAGAAGTGGCTGACACCCCGAAGGCTCCAAGCAGGTCTGGTTGTCTGTGACAATGGCAGCAACCTCCTCTCCGCCCTCCAGGCTGGCAGTCTGACACACGTGCCCTGTCTGGCACATGTCCTCAACCTAGTGGTGCAGAAGTTCCTGCGCACCTATCCCGGGTTGAGTGACATTGTGCTAAGGGTACGCAGGATTGCCAGCCACTTCAGGCGCTCCCCAACCGCTACCGCGTCCCTGTCAAAGTTGCAGCGGGACAACAGCCTGCCCCTTCACAGGCTGATTGTGGACAGTGTGACGCGGTGGAACTCCAGCCTCTACATGCTGGAGAGGTTGTGGGAGCAGCGAAGGGCGGTGAAGGAGTACCTGCTGGAGCAAGGCACTGGCGGGCCATCACAACACACACTCCCGTACATCACCAGTCTGGAGTGGGGGCAGATACACCAGGTCTGCCATGTGTTGGCCCCTTTTGAGCAGGCGACCAAGATGGTGAGCAGGGAGCATGTCGGCCTCAACGACGTGCTCCCTATAGTGTTCCTGCTGGACAGGGCACTAGATCGCCTGCTTGGAGCTGGGGAGAGTGCCTTGGTGGAGCAGGAGGAGGCAACACTGCTCCACCAAGACCAGGCCCAGGACGAGGAGGAGGAGGAGGATCATGATGATGATCAGGAGGTGACTGGTGGCGTCCTGGAGTCAGGGCCTGGTCAGGAGGGAGAGCCGGTGTTGGGGGCACCGATAGTCCGGGGGTTTGGCATGACTGACCGCGAACAGCAGCGCCTCCATGACGAGGAAGCGGACGTCATGGACCCAGGCAGCCATGAGGAGTCACAGCGGGCTGTGCTCTTCCCCATGGCTGCCCACATGCTGAGATGCCTCAGGAGGGACCCCCGGGTTAAAGCCATCAAGGAGAGGGACGAGTTTTGGCTGGCCACCCTTGTAGATCCCAGATTTAAGGGGAAACTGGAGCAGTTCCTCCCAGCCAGACGGAGGCAGCCCCGGATGGAGGAACTGCAGGCATGCCTAGTCAGCCGTTTGGAGCAGGCAACTCCCCGGCCTCCAGTTGTCCCCCCTCATCTCACCCAGCAGGTGGCTGCACCCAGCAGCAACATCAGCAGCCGAGCAGGGGACCTAATGGGTGAGATGAGGATGTTCATGCAAACTGAGCGACCTAGTACCAGCAGCAGCAGCAGCAGCAGCAGCCATCACCACCAGCGGCTGGCCCACATGGTGGCAGACTACATGGGGTCCGTCAGTGCTTCTGACAGTATGAGCACCGACGACCCCATGGAGTACTGGGTTGCCAGATTGGACACCTGCCGCGAGCTCGCTCAGTATGCGCTGGAGTTATTGTCTTGCCCCCCCTCCAGCGTACTATCTGAGCGGACATTCAGCGCGGCAGGTGGGGTGGTCACGGACAAGAGGACCCGTCTGTCCACAGATTCCGTGGACAGACTCACATTCATCAAAATGAATGAGTCCTGGATCGGCGGTGACTTTCTGGCACCCGCCGTCGGTTCAGGGCGCTGAATGGTCCCTTGTCAGTTACCAATACCTCTCCTATCTCTTTATACCAGGGGTGTCAAACTCAATTTCATCGTGGTCCGCATCAGCATTATGGTTGCCCTCAAAAGGGCCGGTTATATCTGTAATATTATATGTCCAGCGCATCCCCTCCCCTTACATTCGATGTCAAAGGCCACCCCACCATCCTACCCCAACATCAGAAGTGGAGTTCCCCCTCTCCCTTACATCACAGTGCATCTCCCTTTCCTTATGCTGCTCCTGGGAAGAAGGTGGATATTTTTTTGTTATTTTGAAAAGCCTGTGGCGTGCAAAACACAACCCAAAAACTACACCCGGTGCCACAGCTACTTAAGGCCTGTGTCATTCTGCTTTTCAAATGTAATCACCGTGCTACAGCAATTTCAAGCTTTTGTAATTTTGACACTATATGGGCTCCTACTGCTAATGGCAAAAGGCTGAGTGATTATGTACCGATATATTACTCATACTGGTGCTGTCACCTTTTGTCTGTGAGATTTGCCACTTTCTTACTACTGCTGGTGCTGCTGCCACCTCTTCCACGACCACGAGTGAAAAAAACACTTAATTGTGTACTGGTACTACTGTGCTGCTGCTGCTGCCAGTGCTCAGATACTTATGTGTCAAGTTATTTGGCACTACATGCTACAATCATCAATGCTGCTGCTGCTGTGCTGCTGCCACCTCTTCCACGACCACGAGTGAAAAAAACACTTAATTGTGTACTGCTACGACTATGCTGCTGCTGCTGCCAGTGCTCACTTACCTATGTGACAAGTTCTTTGGCACTATATGCTACAATTATCAATGCTGCTGCTGCTGTGCTGCTGCCACCTCTTCCACGACCACGAGTGAAAAAAACACTTAATTGTGTACTGCTGCTACTATGCTGCTGCTGCTGCCAGTGCTCACTTACCTATGTGACAAGTTCTTTGGCACTATATGCTACAAATATCAATGCTGCTGCTCCTATGCTGCTGCCACCTCTTCCACGACCACGAGTGAAAGAAACACTTAATTGTGTACTGGTACTACTGTGCTGCTGCTGCTGCCAGTGCTCAGATACTTATGTGTCAAGTTATTTGGCACTACATGCTACAATCATCAATGCTGCTGCTGCTGTGCTGCTGCCACCTCTTCCACGACCACGAGTGAAAAAAACACTTAATTGTGTACTGGTACTACTGTGCTGCTGCTGCTGCCAGTGCTCAGATACTTATGTGTCAAGTTATTTGGCACTACATTCTACAATCATCAATGCTGCTGCTGCTGTGCTGCTGCCACCTCTTCCACGACCACGAGTGAAAAAAACACTTAATTGTGTACTGTTACTACTACTATACTGCTGATGCTGCCAGTGCTCACTTACCTATGTGACAAGTTCTTCGGCACTATGTGCTACAATTATCAATGCTGCTGCTGTCCTGCTGCCACCTCTTCCACGACCACGAGTGAAAAAAACACTTAATTGTGTACTGTTACTACTACTATACTGCTGATGCTGCCAGTGCTCACTTACCTATGTGACAAGTTCTTTGCCACTATATGCTACAATTATCAATGCTGCTGCTCCTATGCTGCTGCCACCTCTTCCACGACCACGAGTGAAAAAAACACTTAATTGTGTACTGCTGCTACTATGCTGCTGCTGCTGCCAGTGCTCACTTACCTATGTGACAAGTTCTTTTGGCACTATATGCTACAATCATCAATGCTGCTGCTCCTATGCTGCTGCCACCTCTTCCACGACCACGAGTGAAAAAAACACTTAATTGTGTACTGCTGCTACTATGCTGCTGCTGCTGCCAGTGCTCACTTACCTATGTGACAAGTTCTTTGCCACTATATGCTACAATCATCAATGCTGCTGCTCCTATGCTGCTGCCACCTCTTCCACGACCACGAGTGAAAAAAACACTTTATTGTGTACTGTTACTACTACTATACTGCTGATGCTGCCAGTGCTCACTTACCTATGTGACAAGTTCTTTGCCACTATATGCTACAAATATCAATGCTGCTGCTCCTATGCTGCTGCCACCTCTTCCACGACCACGAGTGAAAAAAACACTTTATTGTGTACTGCTGCTACTATGCTGCTGCTGCTGCCAGTGCTCACTTACCTATGTGACAAGTTCTTTGCCACTATATGCTACAATCATCAATGCTGCTGCTCCTATGCTGCTGCCACCTCTTCCACGACCACGAGTGAAAAAAACACTTTATTGTGTACTGTTACTACTACTATACTGCTGATGCTGCCAGTGCTCACTTACCTATGTGACAAGTTCTTCGGCACTATGTGCTACAATTATCAATGCTGCTGCTGTCCTGCTGCCACCTCTTCCACGACCACGAGTGAAAAAAACACTTAATTGTGTACTGTTACTACTACTATACTGCTGATGCTGCCAGTGCTCACTTACCTATGTGACAAGTTCTTTGCCACTATATGCTACAATTATCAATGCTGCTGCTCCTATGCTGCTGCCACCTCTTCCACGACCACGAGTGAAAAAAACACTTAATTGTGTACTGCTGCTACTATGCTGCTGCTGCTGCCAGTGCTCACTTACCTATGTGACAAGTTCTTTTGGCACTATATGCTACAATCATCAATGCTGCTGCTCCTATGCTGCTGCCACCTCTTCCACGACCACGAGTGAAAAAAACACTTAATTGTGTACTGCTGCTACTATGCTGCTGCTGCTGCCAGTGCTCACTTACCTATGTGACAAGTTCTTTGGCACTATATGCTACAATCATCAATGCTGCTGCTCCTATGCTGCTGCCACCTCTTCCACGACCACGAGTGAAAAAAACACTTTATTGTGTACTGGTACTACTATGCTGCTGCCTCTGCCAGTGCTCAGATACTTATGTGTCAACTTCTTTGGCACTATATGCTACAATTATCAATGCTGCTGCTGTCCTGCTGCCACCTCTTCCACGACCACGAGTGAAAAAAACACTTTATTGTGTACTGTTACTACTACTATACTGCTGATGCTGCCAGTGCTCACTTACCTATGTGACAAGTTCTTTGCCACTATATGCTACAAATATCAATGCTGCTGCTCCTATGCTGCTGCCACCTCTTCCACGACCACGAGTGAAAAAAACACTTTATTGTGTACTGGTACTACTATGCTGCTGCCTCTGCCAGTGCTCAGATACTTATGTGTCAACTTCTTTGGCACTATATGCTACAATTATCAATGCTGCTGCTGTCCTGCTGCCACCTCTTCCACGACCACGAGTGAAAAAAACACTTTATTGTGTACTGTTACTACTACTATACTGCTGATGCTGCCAGTGCTCACTTACCTATGTGACAAGTTCTTCGGCACTATGTGCTACAATTATCAATGCTGCTGCTGTCCTGCTGCCACCTCTTCCACGACCACGAGTGAAAAAAACACTTAATTGTGTACTGTTACTACTACTATACTGCTGATGCTGCCAGTGCTCACTTACCTATGTGACAAGTTCTTTGCCACTATATGCTACAATTATCAATGCTGCTGCTGTCCTGCTGCCACCTCTTCCACGACCACGAGTGAAAAAAACACTTTATTGTGTACTGTTACTACTACTATACTGCTAATGCTGCCAGTGCTCACTTACCTATGTGACAAGTTCTTCGGCACTATGTGCTACAATTATCAATGCTGCTGCTGTCCTGCTGCCACCTCTTCCACGACCACGAGTGAAAAAAAACACTTTATTGTGTACTGTTACTACTACTATACTGCTGATGCTGCCAGTGCTCACTTACCTATGTGACAAGTTCTTTGGCACTGTATGCTACAGTTATCAAAGCTGCTGCTGTGCTGCTGCCACCTCTTCCACGACCACGAGTGAAAAAAACACTTTATTGTGTACTGTTACTACTATACTGCTGCTCAGATACCTATGTGACAGGTTCTTTGCCACTATATACTACTATTACCACTACTGCTGGTGTCAAGTCTTGGCCAACTGTTTAGATAATGTTGTGTGTGTGATTATTAGTTTATATTTGAATACTAATGCTGCTGCCTTCATGCTGGTTAATGCTTCATGACCTCTCTGGCACAGCGGATCCACCAACAGCCTCCGCTACAAGCTACCAGACCGGATCGTAACAGCAAGTGTGACTAAAACAATGAACTTTATGTTAAACCCTGGTTTGCGGCCTGTTGATGTTGATGTGGATGTTGATGTGTGAAGTTAGATGTGTTGAAAAACCTAACAATCTAAGTAAGAAAGGAAACATTTGAAAAAAAAACTTTTTTTATTAAAATAAAACAAATAATCAAACATGATTCTTAATTTTCTTGTGGTCTTCTCCCATCAGAGCCAAAATGTCTCCTTGGCGTTGAATCAGCTGCTCATTTTGAGAAATTAAAAATTGCATCTTCCGTTGGTTTGATAGTATTTTGGCTGCAATTTTTTCAAGTTCGGTTTTTCTGTCAACCATCTTTTTTAAAACTGTTAGGATAAAAGAAAAAAACATTTGGATTTCAAAGAGCGTTACAAAATCAATATAATATTTATGTTGCTTATTAAACAATCATTATCATGTCTATACAATTGTTATGTGTCTAGCACATATACTTGTATCATAAATACCATATTATTGTTGTGAAATCTGACGGGTAAGCTTTAAATGCTGTCCTTTTTTTTTCTACATCTTATTAGGTGGTCTTGCATAGCAAGATCACTTACTATTCTCTCACATATATATTATTATTATTATTATTATAGCCAAATTTACCACCCTAACTTCTCCCACAGTTTTTACGCTACATAGACGAGTCATATATCAAAATGAGCAGATTGTTCCCGAATAGTGGACCATTACTTTGTGGAACGTTTCGTCAAATCGTTTGCGAAATATCGTTGTTATTATGGCAAAATTTTCCCATAGAAATGAATGGTGAAGCTTAGAGTGTGAGATTTTTAAAACTGAAAAATCATTACAAGATTTCAAAACTGCGACCACTCCCTCATTTTCAGGCCGACCTACACAAATCTTATATCAAAATGTTCAGCTGTCCCTGCTGCTACTGCACGTGTCGACGGCTAAGTGATCGGTAAAATGGTTTTCAGGATACAGACATTTGATTGCAAAACACGCCAGTCCATAGCAACCAGTCCATTGCAAACAGTTTTTGAAGGGGCTAATAGGATGTTGCAGTTTTGATGGGATAGGTTTTGATGGAGCAGTTTTTAATGGATCAATGGATAGACACATTGTTGCATCACATTTACATCTGCAGGGGCACCGTCTCCCGTCTGGAGTATTGGTGAAGGCAAGAACACGTCACACAATTTCCTTAGAAATATTACCATTTCTAGTTTTTGAAATGTTATTAATCTTTGTGCACATATTTACCCTCCTGACCGTAGGTCACAGGAAGAGTGTCATTCTCCTGCTCCTCTTCTCCTACACCACCAGAAGTTTGGGGGGGGGCGGGTTGCAGCTCCTCATCTTCCTCCTCCACAAGAGCTGTGGCTGACGAGTTGGAGGGCCCTGGATGCTCCTCATTACTCTCCTCCTCTGCATCCTCCTCCTGCTCCTCCTCCTCTACATCCTCCTCTGCGGCCTGTCGCCTTTTGCGTTTATTGCGCACAGATGGTAGAGCAACATCTATAATAACACAATGTCCATATATGTGAAAATGTTTTATAATAACATATGCAAATTCTGTGAACTCTGCTGTATTGTATATGAATACAAATAAATTTATATAGACAGTTAACCAATGGGACAATGTTATATTAAAGGGTCTTGCGGGCACTACAGGGGACTGAGTGTGAGCTGGGCTGCCACCATGGTAAAATGAACTGTTTTTGTCTCCTTTATTTTGTTCAGACGATCTCATGTTAAAAAAAGGGCCTGATGGATCACACGGGATTACTATGACAACCCCACGCCTAACACAGGAATTTAGTGGGAATCTATATATATAAAACTCAACGTGTGTGTGTGTGTGTGTGTGTACAGTATGTATGTATGTACCAGCATCGTGTCCAAATGACTAAAGATATTTACATGAAACTTGGCACACAGTCAGCCACAAACATAGGATAGGTGGTTTAACCCTTAGCCACCCCCATTTGCCATGGTCAGGGTTTTTCTTTAAAGTCCCATTCTACTCTATGGAAAATACATGTTACTTCATAACAGCTGTAGATATTTCGATAACACTTGGTCATATGTTACTTTTACGTCCACTTAAAGTATAGGATCGTTAATTTATCCCTTAACTATCCCCATTTGTGAGGGTTGGGGTTTTTGTTTAAAGTCCCATGCAAAGCAATGGGAAAAGTATGTTCCCACATAACTTCTGCGTTCCTGTCTGCTGTCCCATGTCTTTTTTCAACAGTACTATAAATACCTTGGCTGGTGGTGGTGATATATGTTACCACAACATGGCGTCTGGGTTAACAACATCTGCCCTTACATTAATTACATATGACCTTACATAACTGTCACCAAAGGAGCTGCGGTGGCTCAATGCGATTGGCACTGCGCTGACAAGCCATTCACCTCTGCAGCTAGGGGTTCGGATCCCGCTCTCGGCTACATGTGAATTGAGTTTGGTGGTCTCAGCCCGGCACCCGGTGGGAGTGCTATGCGAGGTAAGCCTGCGCTTAGTACGCCCACCCCCCTCCCACAAAAACCACCACACTTACACACGCACTCGAAATTGGTTTAACATGCACGCACTCTGACCACGCGGTCTCTAAAAAGAGAGGCGAAGGACTAACGTGGCTGGTTGAGCGGGCAAATACTCTCACTCCCTTATAGGGAGTCCCTCTGCCCCGTTGAGGTTCAAAGCCACCCGGGGCATGGAGAAAGGTGGCAGATTGCCTCTGGGGGAGGCCTGCCTACTCCCAACTCCTGCAGTCCGGCTCCTCTCTCGAGTACATGCACAAAATACACTTTAGAAAAAAAAAATACATAACTCTCACCAATAACTTACCTGGATGATATTGCTCCCTTATACGCTTTACCTGGTCCATGTGGCGCCTCTTCAGGTCGGACCATTTTTTTAATACGGCTGAGCGTTCATGTGTGCGGCCATATTGCTCGTGTAACTCCTGAATGATGGAGCTGATCATTTTATTTTTTTCTGCATGCGTCCGCTCCTCATCATAGCCCTTTTGCAGGAAACTCTGCGAGATGAAGAACAAAGTATATTACAATACTTTTGTTTAAACCCTTATGGATATATGACGGAAATCTATGGTATTCAACAATTGGAAGCATTCTCGCCTTATTAATCAATGACAGTTAATGGCTGTCCGGTAATACTGGGGAGTTGTTTTGCAACAGCTGGAGGCTCCGTTTAGTAAACAGTGCCGTACCAGATGTTTTTTGTTGTTGTGGAGGGTGGCTATGTAGGGGTACGTGTATATGTTTTGTTTTTTAATTTATATTTAGTGTGGTGGCGTGTTTGTAAGGTACAGTCAGAGGGGCTTGGGGTTCATAGTAGTTTCCCGCTGAGGGTTTGAGCTGCAGCGCCAAATTTGCTTCAGCTAGAAGCACACTGTAAGTCCCAGCCCATGTGAATGTACCCTGTACATTCACATTGGGGAAGAGGGGGGGGGGGGGTTATTGCAGCCAGTTGCATGCAGGTAGTTATACTTTTGCAACAGCTGGAGGCAGAATGGTTGCAAAACACTGCGTGTTTGTTACCTAACTCAGGGTTTCAAGACCAGTCCACCTCCAGCTGTTGCAAAACTACTACTACCATCAGCCATGGTCTGTCAGTGCATGGTAAGAATTTTACTTTTGCTGCATCTAGGGTGCCACAGTTTAGAGACCGGTGTATAGTGGTCTGAAAAATGTGGGCCTGCAGAACTTGCAAAACTAGAAGTGCCAGCATGCCCATTAGGGTTGCCACCTGTCCGGTTTTCACCCGGACAGTCCGGGTTTGGACACATGTGCACGAATTTGAAGCCATCTGAAACCCGGGCACATTTAAAAATGGGGAGGTCGAGTTGTATGCTAATAAAAGGGGGGCCCTGGGGGAGGTCGATGCATGCTGATATAAAGGGGGGCCCTGGAGGAGGTCTGGTCTACGCATGCTGCCAGTGGCGGCTGGTGCCATGCCATGAAACCGCAGCCACCGTGCCATCAAAACGCAGCCACTGTGCCATGCCATCAAAACTCAGCAACCGTGCCATCAAAACGCAACCACTGTGCCATCCCATAAAACGCAGCCACCATGCCATAAAAATTCAGCCACTGTGCCATGCCATCAAAACTCAGCAACCGTGCCATCAAAACGCAACCACTGTGCCATCCCATAAAACGCAGCCACCATGCCATAAAAATTCAGCCACTGTGCCATCCCATCAAACGCAGTCACTGTGCCATCAAACGCAACCACTGTGCTATGCCATCAAAACGCAGCTACCATGCCATCACAACGCAGCCACTGTGCCATGCCATCAAAACTCAGCAGCCGTGCCATCAAAATGCAACCACTGTGCCATTCCATAAAACGCAGCCACCATGCTATCAAAACGCAGCCACCATGCCATAAAAATTCAGCCACTGTGCCATCCCATCTAACGCAGTCACTGTGCCATCAAACGCAACCACTGTGCCATGCCATCAAAACGCAGCCACCATGCCATCACAACGCAGCAACCATGCCATCAAAATGCAGCCACTGTGCCATGCCATCAAAACGCAGCCACCATGCCATCACAACGCAGCAACCATGCCATCAAAACGCAGCCACTGTGCCATGTCATCAAAACGCAGCAACCATGCCATCACAACGCAGCAACCATGCCATCAAAACGCAGCCACTGTGCCATGTCATCAAAACGCAGCCACCATGCCATCACAACGCAGCAACCATGCCATCAAAATGCAGCCACTGTGCCATGCCATCAAAACGCAGCCACCATGCCATCACAACGCAGCAACCATGCCATCAAAACGCAGCCACTGTGCCATGCCATCAAAACGCAGCCACCATGCCATCACAACGCAGCAACCATGCCATCAAAATGCAGCCACTGTGCCATGCCATCAAAACGCAGCCACCGTGCCATCAAAACACAGCCACCGTGCCATCAAAACGCAGCCACTGTGCCATGCCATCAAAACGCAGCCACCGTGCCATCAAAACACAGCCACTGTGCCATGCCATCAATTTTCAACACTATGCCATCAAATGCAGCCACTGTGCCCCCAATTGTCGACACTGTGCCCAGTACCCCCCTGGCACTTACCTTTCTGGCTTCTATGTCCCTCGATGTCCCTCGTCCTGCCCTCGATGACGCTTCAGCCAATCAGGTTACCTGATTGGCTGAGACGCCTGTCAGTCTTATCCTCAGAACGCACGGTTGGTACCTCCCGAGGATAAGCTACAAAAAAATTGACGTGCGTCGCTAAAGTGTTCGGGTTTGGCTTGACGAAAACGTGGCAACCCTAATGCCCAGGCATGCTGGAAGTTGTAGTTCTGCAACATCTAAAGGGCAATATGTATTCGAACGTCCTTGGGCCTTAAGGACCCTGAAGTCAGGACGTTCGCATACATACTATGTCCACAACCTGTTAAATTAATTATGCTAAATAGCAAGGAAAGTGCATAAATACACATTTACCAACCAGGGTTTCTTCAAGTGTGCAGGCATGCTGGTAGTTGTAGTTTTGCAACAGCAGAAGACACAATGTTTGGGAAATACTAATATCTGAACTTATATACTAACTTTTAAACTAGTCTAAAATGCAGTTAAAGCTAAGGAAATAACAGTGGTGAAAATACTTACATTAATCATCATATTTTCCTCACTGGGTGTAAAATTGCTTCCCACCATATTCACTCCCAAGGATTAGGCACAAAATTGCGATAAAGAGCTGTCAGGTAACTGGCACGGATCCAGGAAATGGTCGCGTGTTGGTCGCGTGTTGTTCTCGCGATTGCGCATGCGCGAACGAGAATCGCAATAACCGCAATATCAATCGCAACATGAAATCGCAACCCCAATCGCAATCGCATTAGCGAAAAATCGCAATAATGTTTATTCGCTAAAATATCACGAATATTCGATTTTAGCGAATATTTCTCGAATATTCTACTATATATTCGTGATATATCGCGAAATCGAATATGGGGTATTCTGCTCAACACTGTTAATCTCTGCTTGCCATTCTTCTTGACCAGGGATTGGATGAAGCTGAATCCAGGGCCAGCTCAGACTCTGTCCTTTCCTGCTCACTGTATTTCCAGAAGATTCTGGAAAGACAGTGGGAGACTGACAAGCCTGCAGCTGCAAAATATAGAGTAGGCAAAACACAATTAAGTCTCCACTTCTAACTGTAGAACCAAAAATAAAAATTGCCTCACTTCTAGCACCTGACCTAGGAGGGTGCTACAATTAAATCATTTTATGTGGTGTCATTCCACCCCCTTCCCATCACTTTACAGAAATTGTAAGACATTTTGTAGTGTAACTTCCTGCTTATGACTGTCCCTCTTTTTACTTTGTCTATATACTGTACAGTATAGCGCTCAATCACTAAAGGAGCTGCTGTTGCTTTGATCTCCTGTTCTAAGTTTTACAAAAGCCTCTGGGCAGCACCATACTCTCTGACACACAAAGGCTGAAAAGAGAATATATTTATTCGTGAAATACACTCAGCACATCAGCAAACAGAATGGCAATACGAGTGAACAAGAACCGATACCAGTTTCATATAACATCACAAATAATTTGAGCACCCAATGTCTGCATCTTTGCCCTGGGGATAGGGGGGATCTAAATTAGGGTGACCAGACATCCCCGTTTTCAGGGGACAGTCCCCAGATTGAGGACACTGTCCCCGGATCAAGTCTATCCCCTGTTTTGTCCCTGGATTGTATCTGAACAGGGGCAGGGGTAATTTTAAAGACAGTCAGTGCAGAATCAGCTGGTCGGAGTAGAGGGAATATTTCTTCAGTTTCGGGTGCATGCCCATCCAGCTCCGCTCGCATGTTCTTCTGCCTTGGTTCAAGTCCCGCCAGCCGCCTGCCTGCTTATGTCCTTGCCTTCCCTGGGGAAGTGATCTTCCTTCTCTCCCCACCCAGTAGTAACCAGAGCCTGGTACACGCGATCAGATTTTCATCGGACAAATCGTAGGACTTTTGTCCGAAGGGCGTTGGCAAGGAACTTGTCTTGCATACAAACGGCACACAATTGTTGGCCAACATTTATTGGTGGAAAATCTGACAACAATTGTCCGATGGAGCATACAAACGATCAGATTTTTCCGAAAACAGCCTATCATCCCACAATTGTCGTCAGAAAATCTGATCGTGTGTATTAAGCCTCATACACACGGCTGGTTTTCCCGACAAGAAAACTGCGAGGAGAGCTTTTGGTCGGGAATCTCGGCGTGTGTATGCTCCTTGCAGTTGTTTTTCCAACGGAAAAACTGCCCAAAAACCGCCGGACAAAAAACGAGAACCAGCTCCCTTTTTCCCCCACCGAGAAAACCGGTGGACTTTTGCCCATCGTTTTTTGTCAGTTTTCCCATGGGAACAACTGCGAGGAGCATGCACACGGCCGGTTTTCCCGACGGGATTTCCAACTTTTCCCATCGGAAATCCCACACTTGTGTACGGGGCATGAGGCTTTAGACTTGACAGGCAGTGAGGCGGGTGGCAGTGGCGACAACGGGCATTGAGACGCTGATTGCTGCCATTACTAGTAAAAAATAAAAATATGTCCCCGGTTTTCATTTTAAAAATCTGGTCACCTTAATCTAAATGAAAGGTGGTACTGGAAGCTTAAGATCATTCAGTTTTTCCAAACCCTTCCCACTGGCTAGTGTATTTCTAATTGTTGGGGCCCATAGTTTCAGCGATGAAGCACTCAGATTTGAGTGGATTCCACAACACAGGGTGTGAGTACCCAAAATATATCCTATAATAAGTTAACAATACCCCATTAAGAATTGGGTAGTAAGTACTCAACGGCCTGTCACCACCAAACAATCTGTGATTACACCTTCTCCCACTTTCTAGAGTTTGGAACCAGTGACATCAGCTGTGACTAAGGACCTAGCCGTGATGGTCTCTCATGGAACCAATGATGTCAGTAGTGAAGCAGGCCTTAGTGGTGGCGATCTCTCACAGGCCTGATGATGTGGCAGTATGGCAGAGTCTCTCTCTATATCTAACACCACAGTGAACTTTCAAGCAGGCAGCTCTCTGATACAGCAGCCCACTCAGATGACTCTCACTCTCCCAACTGCATCAAGCCCAGACTTCTCTATATTTTTCCTCCTACTAAGCTCCTTGTGCTCCAGGGACTTGTAGTTCATCTAGTCCATGGTTTAATAGAGAACTATCTCTGAAAACTGTGTCCCCCACAATTTCAGTATGTTCCCAGCAGTCTTTCTTTCTCTCACAGGCTGCATAGCAGCCAATCACAAAGTGAAATTGAACTTTGAGCACTGTGAACTGAACTAAGGCAGATTTGCTCATCCCTAGACATGACAATTTAAAGTGGAGGCTGTGATAAGGTTGAAGCTACCATCACATGTGTAGTGAAATTTATTTTGCTTCCATTTCCTTTTATATCTTTACTATAGATTTGTAGTGCACAGATCAGATTAGTCTGGCAATTTTGATTCCATGTTCTACTCCACAATGCAGCCAGGCACACAACATTTTTCATTCAGTTAAGTCAGAGAACAGGCTGTGTATCTCTTTTCTTGTGGTTTCTATTTTGCGTAGATCTTGGATAGGATGAGGGTTAGCCTAGGAATACTCCAGTAACCGTAACTTGACATTGCACTAAGACTTCAGGGTGAATGCACCCCCTTTGAAGTGTAAAACTGAACAGCAACAAACAGGAATCCCTCAACAGGAATACAATCCTGAATGTAGAGACAGAGTAGAAAATATTGACCCCGCCAGGAGAGCTAAGAAAGCTATTTAAATCCAGAAGGCTGGTACTCGCTTTTCTGATTTCCAGGCAGCCATTTCCTGATTTCCAGTCAGCTTGAGTACTCCAGCAGCCTGTGTCCTAGATTTCTAAAAAACTTTCTAAGAATGCTCCAGGAACATAGAACAGAGGTGCCCCAGCCAAACCATAACTGGGACCTCCATAAAGGTACTTGTAGCTCCAGGCAAATCTCCCAGAGATGCTACAGTCCTCCGGCTGGATCCTACTACCCATGAACAAGAGGCCTCTGCCCTGGACTCTAGCTCATTTATAACCCCCTTAGCCCTCTGCTGGTCACCTGTTATATTGACCAGGAATTGGCTGGGGAGATATTAACATGCAGGCTGGGGTCATTCTCCCAAACACTATGTCCCAGGATCCCTTGAGAGACGGGGGAAGTAATTGAGCCCATACCTACAGAATACAGAGCAGGTCTAACTAATCAAATAATGCCTTCCTAAATACAGGGGGGCCAAAAACGAAATTTAGCAACACAGAAACTCTATGGTGCGCTACAGGTTGATCCTAGCGATTTTGTGCAGTGGATTGCATAAAGTTTGTTAGAGCCCTTTTACATTGCTAGCCCGGCCCCCACGTTAGCGGTAAAGCACTGCTAGGTTTACCGGCGCTTTACCGGTGCTGTGCGGGCAGGAGCGGGGCGCTTTTAACCCCAATGAAGGAGTTAACAAGGGGTTAAAAGCGCCCACAAAACACTCAGGCTTTCACACTTGCGAGGCTTGGAGGCGCTGGAGAAGTACTTTACAAGCACTATTTTTAGCGCTAAAACACCTGAAAAGTGCCTTCAGTGTGAAAGGGGTCTTAGGGCCTTTTCACACGTCCGTTCAGTTTGTCCGTTTTTTGGACGTCCGTTAACGGACCTCAATGCTTCCCTATAGGTTAGCGTCCGTTAGCGGATGAGCATCCGCTAACGTCCGTTAACATCCGTCTGCGGTAAGCTCCGTTTTTTTTGACGGAAGAAAACCCTATTTTTCTTCCGTCAAAAAAACGGAACGGACGAAAAACGGACGTTAGCGGATGATCCGGTTACCATCCGATCCGCTAACGTCAGTTTTTCATCAAAATATGTAAAAAAAAAAAAAAGTTCTAAAAAAAAAAAAAAAAACGGATGAAAAAACGGATGAAAAAAACGGATGAAAAACGGACGGAAAACGGAACGAAAACGGATGTAAACGGATGTAAACGGACGGAAAACTGACGAAAAACTGATGAAAAAACGGATCAACTGAAGGGGGAAAAAACTGATCTAAAAAACTGAACGGACGTGTGAAAGAGCCCTTACACTTGTGGTGCAAACTGTGTAAAGCCTCGTACACACGATCGGATTTTCCGATGGGAATTGTGTGTTGACAGACTGTTGGCCTAAAATCTGACTATTTGTATGCTCCATCGGACAATTGTTGTCGGTTTTTCCAAGAACAAATTGGATGTCAGGCTTTACAATTTTCCGCAGACAAGGGTCTGTTGTCAGATTTTCTGAACGTGTGTACACAAGTCCGTCAGACAAATATCCAAAGTACAAACACGCATGCTCGGAATCAATGCTCATCAAACACGACATTAGGAGAAGGTGCCCAAATGGTGACGCTCAAGAGCTTAAAAAACACGTAATACGTCTAGTACGTCGCTATGTTCATGTTTGTTGGCCAACAATTGTGTGCCATTTGTATGCAAGACAAAATCCAGACACACGCCCTTCAGACAAAAAGAAAATCTGATCGTGTGTACGAGGCTTAAGTCAGAAAGATATTGCGTTTAGATCCAAACTTTACTAGCTGAATGTTCAAGACTTGATAACTGCTCAAACTTAAAGTGGATGTAAACCCACATTTTTTTTTGATGTCACAATGTACAGTATAAGATTTCCTATCATCTGTGACCAGTCTTGCAACACAGAGTTAATCCAGCTCTGAGCAATCCTCTTTTATTGTTCAGTGAAATAAAACAGACTTACAGAGAAAAACCTTAGTCTGTTCCGCCCCCTTGCTGTGAGTGACAGGTTATTTACATATCTCATGCACTAGCATGGAGACAGGCATTATTTTTTAATTCCCACCCCCACTCCTTTTCTGAAGTCATGTGGTTACCGTATTTGCCGGCGTATAAGGCGACCAGGCGTATAAGACGACCCCCTAATTTTACAGTTTTTTAAAGATTTTTTGCCTGTACTCACCGTATAAGACGACCCCCATTCCGATGCTTCATATTTCTTTCTTCTGGAGCCATATTCTTCTTCATTCCTGCTGAAGCTGGAGCCAATCATGGCGAGTCATGCATTCTATTAATGAATACACAGCCTGCTTGGATTGGCAGAGGCTGTAACATCATCAGCCGATGCCTCTCTGACTCTTAAAGCCAATCCGAGCAGGTTACTATATGTAGGCACTGGGATTGGCAGAGGTTTTTACCCCAATCCGAGCAGGCTCTGTATTCATTTGAATGCATCGCTCACCGGGATTGGCTAAGCGGTATATACTGTATATAGCCGAAGCTACATACAGTATTACCACACATCCAGCAGACATCCGAGCAGCTGACCCGGCGTATAAGACGACCCCTGCTTTTTGGCCAGTTTTTTTAAGTGTAAAAGGTAGTCTTATACGCCAGCAAATACAGTACTTTTCTGGATTTTGACTGGATGTTAGTGATCATAGCAAGATTTAGTGTAAGGAATACACAGGAAAAAATGCATGTTGACAAGGGGAGTGTAGAGGTGGGCGAGGAGTCTACTGACATCACGACTCCACCCACAGAGCTCCAGACAACAGATCCACCCACAGAATCTGCAGTTTTTTCCATTCTTATAACAGACAGAGGGGAGACATTTGACAGGTAAGGATACATGCAGGAGGCATCTATATCCTTATAGATCAGCACTATGGCAGTAGTTTAGAAAGGATGAGAGTGGCTTTACATCCACTTTAAGCAAAAAAAGATTCAATGTAAGAAACAGAAAGAACACCACAGTAGAGTTTATTTTTTAACATGAACAAAGTGTCTGTCAAGCTTTTTTGGATATACTTGATATTTCTTTTTTGAGCTAGCAATTATTAGATTGACAGCTTCCAAAAAGCTTAGGTTATCCAACAATCATCTAGTCAAGCTGATAGAAGAGTAGAGCAGTTATTTGTCTGCTTTATTTCCAGAGTCTGAACAACTGTATATATATATTTTTTTGTTAACTTACAATGCTGCGTACAATTTCAGGTTAACTGTGGGTTCACTTGTCACAGCACACTTCACAAGTAGCGACTATTTGTTTTAATCTGACAACTCTTTTTACAGACATCATTCATTTAGAAGTTTCAATTTTACCAACTCACTTAACTTTTGGAGATGAGTTTTTGTACTGCTGTATCTTAAACACTCTTCTTGCATACTTTTCAGTTGTTCTCCTCTTGGAGTTCCAGAGTAAAAAATCTCTACTTATGCCGCGTACACTTATGCTGCGTACACTTATGCCGCCTACACACCATCATTTTTCGGCATAAAAAAAAACGTTGTTTTTAAAAACGTAATTTAAAATGATCGTGTGTGGGCTTCACATCGTTTTTTCATCTTCTGAAAAATGACCAAAAGAAAAATGCGAACATGCTGCATTTTTTCACGTCGTTTTAAAAAATGTTGTTTTTCGGGTTGTAAAAAATGATCGTGTGTGGGCTAAAACGACGTTTTAAACCCAAGCATACTCGGACGTAAGGTATGAGACGGGAGCGCTCGTTCTGGTAAAACTACCATTTAATAATGGAGTAAGCACATTCATCACGCTGTAACAGGCAAAAATGCGTGAATCGTCTTTTACCAACAGGAAATCAGCTAAAGCAGCCCAAAGGCGAATAAAACTTCCCCTTTAGAGTGCCGTCGTAAGTGTGTTGTACGTCGTTTTGTTCATAATTTTTCAAAAACAATGGTGTGTGGGCCACGTCGTTTTTAATGATGAAGTTGGAAAAACTTTATTTTTTTGGCAATGCTGAAAAACAAATTTTTTTTTTCATGCTGAAAAATAATCGTGTGTATGCGGCATTAGGGGTCATATATTAAACAGAAATATATACACTGCACATTAAGTGCTTTATTTTATTTATTGCAGTATTTATGTAGCGCTGACAATTTACACAGTGCCTTACATACTGTAGAATCACATCACTCCCTGCCCTCAAAGAGCTTACAATCCAAGGTGCCTATCCCACATACATACTACACATACTAGGGCCAGTTTCAGGGCCATCTTTAATGTTGATTGGACCCTGGGAAAAATATTTTTTGGGACCCCCTCCTCCCATGCAATTTTGTTCTCCACCTGCTCTGAGTCATACAATAAATATCAGATAGACTTAAAATCAGTTTACTGTATCAGATCAGGCAGTGATTGTGATTGGTTGCAAGAGGTTACAGCATATCATTAACACTTACTTACTGGTTGCTAGAGGCTTCAGCACACATTACAGCTCACTGATTGATTGTTAGAGGTTACAGCACATGATTTCTTCTTTATGATTGGTTGCTAGAGATTAATGTACAGTAATGCTGCTCACTGATTAGTTGCTAGAGGTTACAGCACATCATCTGCAGAGGGGCATGATATACATATGAATGCTGCTGGCCTCAGCTATTTACATATGAATGATTCCATTATTTACATATGAACGACGGTTATTTACATGTAAACACAGGGTCTGCAGGTGAGTCATCTGTACACAACAATAGGGCAGAGCTTGGCAGCATTAAAAGCAGCACTTCACACTGAGATATCAGGACACATCACATGACTAAAACTTCAAGGAACAAGGGAATAAACTGGGATAGTTGGCAAGTATGAGGCAGCTGCTTTGGGCCCCACAACAATGACAGGGCTCAGGCCAGCTGCCCTTTTTGCCTTGCGTTAAAGGCGGCCCTGGCCAGTTTAGACAGGTGCCAATTTCCAACCACTGCAACCAGCATGTCTATGCTATGGAATGTGGGAGGAAACCCACATAAGCAAAATGAGAACTTGCAAGTCCCACACAAGTAGTGTCCTGGCTAAGATTTGAGGACCCCAGTGCTCCAAAGCAGAAGTGCTAACCATTAAGACAGCAAAGCACTATTCTTTTGGAAAAGCAGAAAAATATTTGGGAGAAGGAAACCCATTTATGATGTGACCTATAAAAGTAATTTAACTAGCCTCCCCTAATCACAGACTTCTTACTGCTGAGCTAGGAAAAGAGAAATCAATGGGACACTGCAGGCTCCACAACACAGTCTGCATTATATGAATGGACCTTAAGATGCAGGCCTCAGTGTGGACTTGCAAAAGATAACAAAGGTGGATAACAGTACTATTAACTTCTTTGCATTGGCAGTACGCAAATATACAAAAACATTTGATTTAATATTTGTATTACCATGTGCTTGTTATTCAAACTGCATTCATCAAAAAAACAAAACAAATAAAAGCAATGCCATCTAGCTGTAATGCTGTGAGAAGGAAGCAAATCAAATAAGGGCAGAAGCCAAAGCTGACAGCAACTGTACACCCAGAATGGCGTCCGCTGTTCACATTTTTGGGCGGCTATTAGAGCCTACGGCTCTAATCAGGTGCTTCCAAAAAAAACACTCCTGCCAGTGTAATTCAGGTGCCCTGAATTAGACGCTGTGTTCCCCGCAGGGATGTAGTCCCAAGGGAGGGGCAAGCACGCTGACTAACCCCCAGCCAGAACGATTTGGATGATGGGGCAAGCTTACTGAGGAGGATCAGGAAGTGAGAAATTCAGAAAAAGAAAAACATTTAGAAGGGAAATCGGAGGAAAAGGTAAGTGAACCAACAATGCAACGGAACCTATTTAGAAAATAAAAAACAAACATTTACAACCCCTTTGAAGACAACTTTTGTGCCTTCCCATCATCCCCTGATGAAGTCACGTGACCGTGACATCACATGTAGGGACAGGAAAGGCACTCAGACTGACGTAGGCTAATGAGCTCGCCGCTCGTGGAGATGAGTCCATTGTATTTTATAATTTGTGAGTACCCTCATTGTTTTATTAATAAAAACTGCCTATTGTTAAAAAAATACTACACTATCCGCTATCCGGAACCCGCTTCTTGTATCACTCTACTTTGCATCAATGTAAACACTTATATACAATAGTACATATATCACCGCGCTGTTCAATGTCATAAAAAAAAGCAGCCAACCCTACAAAATAGATACATTTTGGAGAAATAGACAAGAAAAAATAAAGTGTAGCGCTAAGAAAAAAACACTACTTATAGGGTCTTTATAAAATATAAACACATGAAATGTCCATATGTGAAAAAAAGTTTAACTTAAAGCGGATCTCCACCCTAAAGTGAAGATCCGCTGATCAGTACCCTCCCCCCCTCCGGTGTCACATTTGACAACTTTCAGGGGGGAGGGGGTGCAGATACCTGTCTAAAGACAGGTATCTTCACCCACTTCCGACCCGCAGTCTCTGGCAAAAGACGGGTTTTTTTCCCACATCCCGTCCGTCCCCCGTTGTGTGCTGGGAACTCTCGGCTCCCAGCACACAGCGGGAGCCAATCGGCGGGTGCAGCGTGACTCGCACATGCGCTGTAGGGAACCGGGCAGTGAAGCCGGAGTGCTTCACTTCCTGGTTCCCTCACCGTGGATGGAGGGGGGAGCAGCAGAGAGAAGAGCGAACGCTCGTCCTCTGCTGCGGACGCCGCTGGACTCCAGGACAGGTAAGTGTCCTATTATTAAAAGTCAGCAGCTGCAGTATTTGTAGCTGCTGGCTTTTAAAAAAAAAAATGTAATGGGCCATCCACTTTAAAAATCAAAGTTTCACACCAAACTTTTGTTCACCAAGGATAGTGACTCAATTTTCAACGGAGTGAATGATAGAAGATCCGCCACCAGCTTAATGAAACCTTAGAGGCTTACCAGAAAATATAGACCCGAATAAGCATATACTTATCAGATCAATCAAGCTTCGAACGATGTCAGAGATCAAGATGTACTGCAGATGCTGAACATTAAGAAAACTTCCTGGGACATCCTCATCGGTGATGTAATAAATCCACGAAAACCATTTGATTGGTTTAAAAGTGTATAACTCAGGTGGGGGTTAGACACCATATGTAGAAATGAATAGTAACAACCAAAGGAAAATAAAAATAAAGTGCACATAGCGTGATTCCGTATTTCCAAAGAAAATCACATTTAATAGAAAAGCATTGCACTTACATTTAAGTAGGATACAACAAGCGCTCAGTAATAAAATGTTAGCAGTGGGGTCAGTGGAGTCTTCCGACGCGTTTCGTTCCCTTAGAAGGCCCCAGATGATGTTCTAAGGGAACGAAACGCGTCGGAAGACTCCACTGACCCCACTGCTAAGCCTATTTTTTGGACCTATCTAGCTTGGGGAATCGGCGCAGAGATACGACGGCGCACATTTGTACTTACGACGGCGTATCTCCAGATACGTCGGCGTAAGTCCTACGTGAATCCGGGCCAAAGTTTTTTCTTTTTGCACATTTGAGCTTGCAATTTTTCACAGTTTATTCATTTTTTGTACACATTGTATACTATGCACATTTATCACAGTGTTATTAGCAATTTAGTTATGCGCTTTGCACTTTGATACCATTCACCCTATTTATTATTATTGTTTTCCATACCGTATACATAGAAGTCCTATCACAGTCTTATTATCAGTCAATTTATTGTTTGCATCATTGATTTATTTCCATTGAATTTACATATGTAGCAGTACATTTTTCTATTCTGCTGGGAACAGCGCAGCACCAACCCCCACTTAATTCTATTCTCTTATGGGTATGGTCTGACCCTTATCCGGTGCTTGCAGCAGTCCCATCCTCTTGCACATGGTAGCGCAGGAATAATTATATATTTTACATCTTGAACTAAGCCACAGACCTGCTAAGGTCAAGAGTGCAAGAATCCTACACCTTTTTCCTTTGTGTCCATTTCTAGTCCTCTTAGCATTACTGCCCTACAAAGGGGTCTCTCTATCATGCATACAGGACAGGACACAGACCAACTTGATATTGGTTAGAGGTGTCCTGTTCCTTTACTAAAACTGCAAGGTTCCACCCACACCAAGAGGTATTAAAAGGAAGAGGAGAGACAACAATTAAAAGGGCACCATACCTGCCAACATATGGACAAAACCAGCATAGTGGAGGTTAAGGTTTTTCCAGGGGCGATCCTAGGAGCCACAGGCGCCTGGGTGCAGAAATATTTCTGGTGCCCCCACACAGGCGTGGTCATTTTACTAACTCCTCCCCTTTACAAATGTGTCTATGGCAATGACTCAACCACAGATATGCTCCCCCACTAAATATTCATTACCCTGGGATCCTTAGATGATCTCTTAACAATAAACAAAATACAGGAAGAGAAGCAGAGTACTTTATTGGGACCTGAATGGGGGCCTCTCTGATGGACACAGAGAGGGCTTCTGTTAGAGAGTCTGTTAGAAAGAGCCCCTAGACATACTACAGACATGATACAGGAGATGGTCAGAGACTACAGACATAGTACAGGAGATGGTCAGAGACTGCAGATGTAGTACAGGAGATGGTCAGAGACTGCAGATGTAGTACAGGAGATGGGCAGGGGCTGTGTATCCTATGCAATCTATCATGCCATAAAACATCTAGAGCAGGGCAGCCCAGAGCATGTGTAAAGGGATGCTGGGGGTGGCACCTCAGTTCTCTCTCTGTGCAGCCCAAGATAGAGATGGGAGGGGGAGGCATTCCAACTGGAGTTGGTGCGGGATCCAACACTCACAGTGTGAGGAACCCTGTGCACCGTGCCTAGGATTCATCAAAGCCTTCCAGTCAAGTTGTAAAAAAAAACAATCCCTCTCTATGCGCAATTATAGACCTCTATCTATGTGGGGAAAAGGCTGTACACCTGCTGTGTGTGGGTTGGGGTGGTGGTGTGATGTGCAGAGAAAACAGTGTTATTTATTGAAAGAAATGCAGATCAGAACAGATTTGTGGATCAGATGAAATGTGCTTCAGATATTTGTGTATTTGCTCTTCTCTATATAAAGATATATTTGTGTGTATCACATCACAGACCTAAACGTATTTGATCTATGTTATATGGCAGATCTTAATCAAAAGTCTTTTTATTTCTCTGGTGGTTTTCATCGCTTTTCGATTGATGTAGTTTAACAATGGGCAGTGTAAAAAAAAACTAGCTAATTAGTTCTAGTAATTCTTTCTTCTAATGAGTTTTTCTGGGATATGGCAATGCAAATGCCTAGTGTGACTGCCTGATCATTTAGAATTAATTACTTGGATGCCTTAGGATCACAGCAGAAAATCAGTGGTCATTCACTGCATGAAACATACATAGGTGTTGCAAGCATTTTGTGTAGAGAATTCTATGCTAGTCTTGACTTTTATAGTTATAAGTTAATTTTGTGTTTTATTATTTTTTTTGTAATCAAAATGTCAATAACATCAAGTAGAAAGTCAACAAACATGGCCAGTGCCGGCCCAAGACATTGTGCTGCCTGGGAACAAGAATGAAATGCCCCCCCCCCCTAAAAAAAACACGCCCACCAAAAGGCCCCATATTCATTATTTTATATCATTATAACTAAAGGGGACCTGTCATGGCTCTATACATGTATATAGGATTATAAAGAGGACCTGTCATGGCTCTATATATGTATAAAGGATTATAAAGAGGACCTGTCATGGCTCTATACATGCAAAGGAGTAAAAGGGAGAACCTGTCATGGCTCTATACATATATAGGAGTAAAAAGAGAACCTATCATGTCTCCATACATGTATATGAGTATAAAGAGGACCTGTCATGGCTCTATACATGTATATGAGTATAAAGAGGACCTGTCATGGCTCTATACATGTATATGAGTATAAAGAGGACCTGTCAGGGCTCTATACATGTGTAGGAGTAAAAAGAGGACCTGTGATGGCTCTATACATGTATATGAGTATAAAGAGGACCTGTCATGGCTCTGTACATGTATATAGGATTATAAAGAGTACTTTTCATGGCTCTATACATGTATAAAGAGGAACTGCCAGGGCTCTATACACATGTATATAGGAGTATAAAGGGACCTGTGCACAGCGGGCAGTCGCAATGTCTTTTGCGCAAACTAATCAAATCAATGTACGCTAATTGTGTTTGTTTTTTAAATTGTAGCTCATTTGTTGTTTATAGGAAGATCAATTTTATTTGTGTCGCATGATCGCGCAATTGTCAGTTAAAGCGACTAGGTGGCGTATCGCAAAAAATGGCCTGGTCATTAAAGGGGTTGTAAAGGTTTGTGTTTTTTCACCTTAATGCATCCTATGCGTTAAGGTGAAAAAACACCTGGCAATGACGGCCCCCGTTATACTTACCTGAGCCGGTTCACCTGCTGTGCGTGTCCCCCGCGTCAGGGCCGTCTTTAATGTTGATTGGCCCTGGGCAACATTTTTCTTGGTGCCCCCCATGCAAATTTGCTCTCCTCCTGCTCTGAGACATACAATAAATATCAGCTAGACTTAAAATCAGTTTACTGTATCAGATCAAACAGTGATTGCGATTGGTTGCCAGAGGTTACAGCACACTTTACGGCTCACTGATTAGTTGCTAGAGGTTACAGCACATGATTTCTTGTTGATTGGTTGCTAGAGGTTTATCAGAACATCATCTCTTCACTGCAGAGGGGTCATGATATATATATGAATGCCATCTTTATTTACAGATGAATGCCGCCGCCTCAGCTATTTACATATGAATGATTCTGTTATGTACATATGAATGATAGTTATTTACATGTAAACACAGGGTCTGCAGGTGAGTCATCTGTACACAACAATAGGGCAGAGCTCGGCAGCATTAGTAGCAGCACTCCACACTGAGATATCAGGACACAGCACATGACTAAAACTTCAAGGGACAAGGGAATTTAAACTGGGAAAGTTGGCAAGTATGAGGCAGCTGCTTTGGGCCTCTCAACAATGACAGGGCCCAGGGCAGCTTCCCCTTTTGCCTTGCCTTAAAGACGGCCCTGCCCAGCGCCCTCTTCTCCACGGAGTCTGGCCGTTGATTGGATAGATAAATAGCAGCGCAGCCATTGTTTTGTGCTGCTGTCAATCACATCCAATGACACGGCTCGTGGGTGGGCGGGACTGAGTCATACACGCTTTCAGATTGTCACCACGTCACCTGCCACACGTTGCGGGTTGTCACTTGCCACAACGTCACCTGCCACACATTGCGTATTGTCACTTGTCACACGTTGCGGATTGTCACCACGTCACCTGCCACATGTTACGGGTTGTTACTTGCCACAACGTCACCTGCCACACATTACATATTGTCACTTGCCACACATTGCGGATTGTCACCACGTCACCTACCACACGTTGCAGATTGTCACCATGTCACCTGCCACACGTTGCGGGTTGTCACTTGCATGTGTCCCAGATTGAAGGCAGGCAGCAGAGAGATAATGTAATTTCTCTGCTGCACAGTGAGGACGGAACTGTGGTGATGCAGGAGGACATCATCTCTCTGCTCCCCTCTGCGCTCACTGCTGCCAAACCCCCCCCCCCCCGCCCTGCCACATATTGTGGGTTTTCACTTGCCATACATTGCGGATTGTCACAACATCACCTGCCACACGTTGTGGGTTGTCACTTGCCACACGCTGCGGATTGTCACAACGTCACCTGCCACATGTTGCGGGTTGTCACTTGCCACACATTGCGTATTGTCACTTGCCACATGTTGCGGATTGTCACAATGTCACCTGCCACACGTTGCAGATTGTCACCTGCCACACGTTGCGGATTGTCACTTGCCACGCATTGCAGATTGTCACTTGCCACAAGTCACCCGCCACACGTTGCGGATTGCCACATGTTGAGGGTTGTCACTTGCCACGACGTCACCTAACACACGTTGCGTATTGTCACTTGTCACACGCTGCGGATTGTCACCACGTCACCTGCCACACATTGTGGATTGCCACATGTTGCGGGTTGTCACTTGCCATGACGTCACCTGCCACACATTGCGTATTGTCACTAGTCACACATTGCGGATTGTCACCACGTCACCTGCCACACCTTGCAGGTTGTCACTTGCCATGACGTCACCTGCCACACATTGCGTATTGTAACTTGTCACCACGTCACCTGCCACATGTTACAGGTTGTTACTTGCCACAACGTCACCTGCCACACATTACGCATTGTCACTTGCCACACATTGTGGATTGTCACCACGTCACCTGCCACACATTGTGGATTGCCACATGTTGCGGGTTGTCACTTGCCATGACGTCACCTGCCACACATTGCGTATTGTCACTAGTCACACATTGCGGATTGTCACCACGTCACCTGCCACACGTTGCAGGTTGTCACTTGCCATGACGTCACCTGCCACACATTGCGTATTGTAACTTGTCACCACGTTACCTGCCACATGTTACAGGTTGTTACTTGCCACAACGTCACCTGCCACACATTACGCATTGTCACTTGCCACACATTGCGGATTGTCACCACGTCACCTACCACACGTTGCGGGTTGTCACTTGCATGTGTCCCAGATTGAAGGCAGGCAGCAGAGAGATAATGTAATCTCTCTGCTGCACAGTGAGGGCGGAACTGTGGTGATGCAGGAGGACATCATCTCTCTGCTCCCCTCCGTGCTCACTGCTCCCAACCCCCCCCGCCCTGCCACACATTGTGGGTTGTCACTTGCCAGACGTTGCGGATTGTCACAACGTCACCTGCCACACGTTGTGGGTTGTCACTTGCCACACGTTGTGGATTGTCACAACGTCACCTGCCACATGTTGCAGGTTGTCACTTGCCACACATTGCGTATTGTCACTTGCCACATGTTGCAGATTGTCACAATGTCACCTGCCACACGTTGCAGATTGTCACTTGCCACACGTTGCGGATTGTCACTTGCCACACGTTGCGGATTGTCACTTGCCACGACGTCACCTGCCACACGTTTAGGATTGCCATATGTTGAGGGTTGTCACTTGCCACGACGTCACCTGACACACGTTGCGTATTGTCACTTGTCACACGTTGTGGCTTGTCACCAGGTCACCTGCCACACATTGCGGATTGCCACATGTTGCGGTGATGAAGACTATTTGATTAATTAATTTCCTGACACAATTTCTCATGGCGAATCCCATTTCTACCAGTCTGATTCCAAATTAAATGAAAGCATGCAAAGCAGACAAAAGTTTCACATCTTTACCTTTTCAGCGGGTTGTCACTTGCCATGACGTCACCTGCCACACATTGTGTATTGTCACTTGCCACACATTGTTGATTGTCACCACGTTACCTGCCACGCGTTGCTGGTTGTCACTTGCCATGACGTCACCTGCCACACATTGCGTATTGTCACTTGCCACACATTGTGGATTGTCACCACGTCACCTGCCACACGTTGCGGGTTGTCACTTGCATGTGTCCCAGATTGAAGGCAAGCAGCAGAGAGATAATGTAATCTCTCTGCTGCACAGTGAGGGCGGAACTGTGGTAATGAAGGAGGACATCATCTCTCTGCTCCCCTCCGCGCTCACTGCTCCCAACCCCCTGCCTGCGAGTGTTCAGCCCGACCCTGTCACCAGTGCTACCACGGCTGCACAGTATATTCAGAAGTGTGGCGATGCAGGAGGGCAGGCAGTGAGAGTTTACATTATCTCTCTGCTGCCCTACGTGCTCACTGCTCCCAATATCCCCCCCGGATCTCCTCACAGGCAGCGGCGCCTTCCTGCTCACTTGCTGACTGCTTCCCCCGCCGGGGTGCAAGTGTCCCCACAGGCAGCGGAGCGGGCGGAATGAGTTGGCTGGTGGGCAGGCGTCATTTTGCGACCCCCTAAAAGTGCCGCCTGGCTGGTACCATGGTTACCACTATTGGTCCAACATAGGGCGGCTCTGAACTTGGGTATATCTAAGAGGGAATTACAACATTATTAAAGGACATTAT
>JAJQKJ010000457.1:0-82345 GCA_029574335.1 Rana kukunoris | reverse complement strand
AGAAAAAGTAGAACAAGAACTCTAAACATTTTTTTTTAGCAAATAATGTGGAAAACCTCAGAGGCCATTGTCTGGGAAACACACCAAAGCTTATATCCGTGGAATTCTAATTAAAGAAGGGTCTAGGCAAAAGAAAGAGGGGAACAGGAAGTACAACTCAGTCGTAAAAGAAATAGCGAGCCTAGAACAAACCCACAAAAATGAGTAGAACAAAAGAGACCCTCCATAAGTTAATTCTAAAAAGAGAGGAACTGAAAGAGATCCTGACACAAGAAACTAAAAAAAAGCTCAATTGCATAGCGAAGGAGAGATATATATGGGGTAATAAAGCTAGTAAACATTTAGCTGAAATGGTTAAAAAAAAAAAAAAATAGGAATTGCAATTGCATCGAGAAAATCAAAATAAAAAAAGCGGTTGAGATGCCTACACAACTAAGGACATTGCGGAGACATTTAAGAACACTACGAGGAAATTATACGCGATAGACCAGAGAGGGTGGCAAACAGGAGAGAAAGAGGCTAAAAATCAGCGATTTCCTGCTGAGAGCCAGGGTACCAAAGATAGAGGAGATTTTAAGAACTAAAATGGATGAACCCATAACAGAAGTAGAAATCAAAAAAGCACTAAACCAATACAGCCGCGGGAAAGAGTCCAGGGCCAGATGGCTTTACGGCTCTATATTACAAAAAATTTAGTAGCATTTTAATACCCAGACTATGCAAATATTTCAATGGGCTGGGCTCAAAATTTGAGGCAAGTAAAGAGATGTTAGCTGCTTCGATAACAATAATCCTAAAAGAAGGAAAGGACAGCTCGCTATGTGCAGGATATAGACCGATATCCCTGCTGAACGCGGATATCAAGATCTTCGCAAAATATTACCAACCCACTGACAACAATCCCTGCTCTAAATAAGGTATTTCAAGAATACGGCGCCATTTCCAATTTTAAAATCAACGAAACAAAAACTGAAGTGTTAAATATCAATATCAACAAAAATGACGAGACGTTGGTTAAGAGGATATGCGTGTTCCCATGGATTAGCGAGTTAAAATACCTAGGTATTAAGCTAACAAACTCGATCAAGAAAATCTATAAAATAAATTTTGTCCCTCTCTTAAATGAGATCAAAACAGAAAATTAAGAAAATTAATAATAGACCTATTTCCTGGATCGGACGCATAAATACCTTGAAAATGTTTTTGGTACCAAAGATACTTTTCAAATTTCAAATGCTGCCGATTACCCTCCCCCAGCAATTCCTGAGAATATTAAACTTGATCCTAATAAATTACGTGTGGAAAAATAAAAAGCACAGAATCTCCCTATCAATATAGAGCACTAAATATAAAAACTTTAGATTTAACACGAGATACACTGAGACTATGGGATAGAGTATATAAAAAAACTGGATAAGGAACACAACTCCCCACTTATAAATTTGAAGGAAAATGCTTATTTCGCACCAGGGGTAGGAAAAATAGGGGGGAATTGGATAAAAACTGATAGATTACACTGTATAATAGAAGGGGGTAAAATTAGGGAGTTTGAGGAAATGAAACATAGAACAACACAATGGAATTTGGATAGATGGCGGTACCTCCAGCTATGTCACTTTGTACAATGCCTCCCCCATCCACTTCGGACAAGCGAGGAACTTACCCCGCTGGAGAGGCTGTGCAAAACAGAAAGCTCAAAAGGCACAATATCAAAACTATACAAAATCTTGTTGGAAATAGACAAGTTGGGAGAACCGCCATTTATACAAAAATGGGAAAGGGAGCTGGGCACACTTAGAGGAGAAAACACTTGCGAAAGGATAATGTTACTGACCCATGCCTCGGCCATAGATACACGAACTGCAGAATTGAATTACAAATGTGTCTCAGGCTGGTATGCCACGCCCGATAAAGTGAGTAGGTATACGGAAGGGAAATCAGACCAGTGTTGGAGGGGATGCCAAGAGAAAGGAACCATGGCTCACATATGGTGGCTATGTCCAAAAATCCAGAAATTTTGGCAACAAATTCTGGGTCAAATAAAAGAAATAACGGGCAAAGAAATTATGAAAGATCCCTGGGTAGTCCTTTTTCATGGGGAGCGGGTGGGAATATCAAGGTACAAGAAGTCCCTTGTGCCCCACCTGCTCAATGCAGCCAAGAGGCTAATACCAAAGAACTGGCAGAAGGAGGAAAGCCCAGGGATGTGGGAATGGATCGATGCGGTCGAGGAAATTCATAGAATGGAAGAGCTGAAGGAGACCATGGGAGAGGCAAGTCAGGACCTCAAAAACAAATGGAAAAGCTGGGAAAAATATAAAAAGACGTGGAGTTATGCGGAGAATTTGAGAATAGAAACTTACTGGCCGTAAAGTTTCAACCCATATTATATAAATCTTCAAAATATTTAAATGAAATATTAGCAGCCAGGATCTACGGGAGTCACCAGGGGGGAGGGAGGAGGGAGTGGGAGACGGGTGGGAGGGAAGGGGAAAGGGGGCCCATGGTAATAGGAAAGGGAGGAACCAGCCACCTAAATGCCGACCTAGAGCCCAGAAGACGGGAGTACTGGGAGTTGGAATAGTCTGTGGTCGGTCATATGTTTTTTTTTTTTTTTTTTTTCCAAATAGTTTTTATTGGGAAAATGATATAGTACACGATACACTTTACATCTTCAGTGACAGTCGAAAAAGCAAAGTCGCGGTCGCAGCCGCTATGGTACAAACAAACAATAGGATGCATGGCAACAGTGTCAGAAGCAATAGTCGGTTTGCCAATAGGTATGTCGGAGTGTAAGCTGCGCAGTTTCCGGGGGGCATTCCCCGTGGCCCGAAAGAATGATGTAGAAGGGAGTAGCAGGGAAACATTCCGGAAGCAATAAAAAACAAAAAAACAAAAAAACAAAGGGGGAGGCTGTTGTTAACAGAATATGGAAACGGGCCATCCCTCTGTCTTCCAGGACGGCCAGACTAGCCCCTACGGGGTCGTGGCTGCAGTACGCGGGATGGGAGGAAGGGGGTGGGGGGGGGGAGGGAAGGATAACTTTACATGTTGGAAAGATGGGGGGGGGGGGGGTGAGGATTACAGATGTTCCGCCACAGCTCGGCAAGGTGTAGAGATAGGTGGGAGTGTGGGTGAAGTTGTCAGGGTCTAATTTTTTGTAATCATCGGTCGTGGTGAAGTGGATCCAGCAGGCCCAGGTCTCGGTGAATTTCGCAGGGCTGTCGTTAGAGTTGTGTATGAGTTCCTCCATCTCCATCGTTTTGTGGAGGCGGGTGAACCAGTCCTTCAGTGAGGGGGGTGTGGGGAGAGCCATTTGATTGGGATGCACATCTGCGCCGCAGTTACCATGTGCATGGCCAAGGAGCGGCAGTAGCCTCTCGGGAGGGCCTGGGCATGGTGGAGTAGATATTGGGCCGGTGTGAATTCTAAGTGGTCAGTCGAGATTTGTGCTGTGAGCCTGTGTACCTCTTCCCAGTAGGGTAAGAGTTTTGGGCAGGACCACCAAATGTGGAGGAAGGAGCCAGTCTCCAGATGACATCTCCAGCAGGTCTTCGGGAGGGCGGGGTTGATTTTGTGTAACTTGAGTGGTGTTTTATACCACCTGGAGATAAGTTTGTAGGCATTTTCCTGTACCTGCACGTTGATTGATCCCTTGTGGGCCAGCCGGTAAATGGTTTCCCACTCATCGTCTGTGAGGCTTATCGCTAGGTCCCGTTCCCACTGTTGGTTAGCCCAGTGTTGTTTGGAAGAGTGTGTGTCGAACAGCAAACCGTAGACTGTCGATACGATATGTCTTTGTGGTTCCTCCTTAAAGCAGAGGCGTTCGAAATGCGAGCACGGTCTGGACCAGTGGGCTCTTGGGGCTGTCTTGTCAAAAAAGTGGCGTAGCTGGATGTATGTCCAGAATGGGAAGTCCTCCCGGTTAACATATGTGGCTAGTTCGGACTGAAGCATGAGCCTGCCCTGTGAGAAGAAGTGTCCCGCCCTGACGGTTGTGTGGGGCCAGCAGTCAGAGAGAAAAGCGGGGTGCATGCCCGGCGGAAAGTCGGGATTCAGCCTGAGGGGGGTCATGGGACCAGTACGGTCCGACAATTTATGCTTAGTGCAGGCCACCTGAAAGGCTTGCAAGGAGGGGAAGATTAGAGGATGTAATTTGCAGTTCTGAGGTGTGTTGCTTTGTGAGATCCATGGTAGATGGATAGAGGGAGGGGAGAGAATGTCTGTTCTAGTTTCACCCAAGGTTTCCGTCCCTCGCTAGCTGTCCAGTCCACTACCCTGGAAAGACCACAAGCTATATTGTATGCGGATGTCCGGCAAGCCCAGGCCACCCTTCAGTTTGGGGACTGTGAGCCTGGCGTAACTCAGGCGCGGGCGGGCGTTGTGCATATAAATGTCGCGCATGCCGCCCTGTAGGATGAGAAGAAAGCTGGGGGGAGCCTAATGGGGACAGTTTGCATAGCGTAGAGCAATCGGGGCAAGACGTTCATTTTAACTACCGCGACCCTCCGAACCATGATAGACGTTTGGGGGACCATCCCTGTAGATCCTTAATTACCGTTTGTAGTAGTGACATGAAGTTAAGGGAGTATAGGTCGGAGAGAGAAGCGGGGAGTTGGATCCCTAAGTATGTGATGGCTTTATCGGACCATGTGAAGGGGAAGTTAGTTTGACACAGGTCACGCAAGGTCCGTGGTAACGAGACGTTCAGGGCGTATGATTTGGAAAAATTAATTTGGAAGTTGGACAGGGTTTTAAAGTCGTCAAAGTCTTTGAGTAGATTTGGGACGGTCGTGAGGGGATCTTTGAGAAAAAGCAGAATGTCGTCCGCGAACGCCGCAATTTTGTACGTGTGGCCCCCGATGTCTATCCCCTTGATTGATTGGTTAGATCTGAGCCGCCTCAGGAAAGGCTCTAGGGTAAGGATAAATAGTAGGGGGGAGAGGGGCACACCCTGGCGGGTCCCGTTCGCAATGGAGAAGGCGTCCGACAGGTGGCCGTTCACTCTAACCCTCGCCGTCGGGCCCGCGTATAGTGCAGAGATAAAGCTCAACATAAGCGGGGGCATGTTTGTGGCCTCGAGAGTAGCTCGCATGAAGTCCCAAGCCACCCTGTCGAACGCCTTCTCTGCGTCGAGTGAGAGGAAAAATCCGGGAATGCCGCGAGAGTTGAGCCAGTGATGGACGTTGATAGCAGTGAGTGTGTTGTCGCGTGTTTCTCTTTCGGGGATAAATCCTGCTTGGTCAGGGTCTATCAATGAGGGCATGTGTGGTAGTAGTCTATTCGCGAGCGTTTTGGCGAACCACTTAAGGTCCACATTGAGTAGTGAGATGGGTCTGTAGTTAGTTACGAGGTTCGGGTCTTTAGCGGGTTGGGGAGAACCACGATGTGCGCGGTTTAGAAGGTCTCTAAGGGGACGGAGGATGTCGGGAAGGGAATTGAAGGCTGAGAGGAAGAAAGGTGTGAGAATTTTGGCGTAATGCCTTGTAGTATCCGGAAGTCAGACCGTCAGGTCCCGGGCTCTTGCCGGTTTTTTAATTGTTTGAGAGCCAGACTCACTTCCGCCGCTGTCGAGGGGCTTGTCCAGTTCTGACCTAGCCGCATCCGACAGGCCGGTGTGGGCCGTGTTGGCTCAAAAAATCGTCTATCATGCCTTGTCTGGTGAGTTTTGCGGCCGGCGTAGTCGGAGATGGCAGGTTGTACAAGTCAGAGTAATATTTGACAAAGAGTTTAGCTATGTCTGGAGTAGAGCGTACTTTAGCGCCTTTGTCATCCGTCAGCGAGTGACGGTCGTTCTAGATTTTTTGGTTTGCAGGGCTGCGGCCAGCAATTTGCTCGCCTTGTCGCCGTACTCGTAAAATGACTTTTTGGTCAAGGCGTAGGAACGTCTGATCTTCGGCCGATAACCTCTAGGAGCTCGGCTCTCGCCTGGGTCAGGTCTTGAAGTGTCGCGAGGGCTTGTGACGTTTGTGCGCAGTTTCTAGTTGTTTAATTCTCCCCACGAGTTCGTCATAGTGTTTGCGCCGTTCCCTATTGCGTCGGGCGGCGGCGGCTATTAGGAGGCCTCTCACTACACATTTGTGGGCTTCCCAATTGACCATAGGGGCCGTGTCTTCCGGTTTGTTGACCCGGAAGAAAGATTCCAGGTGTGACTCAATATCGGTAGCAAGTATAGGAATCAGTCAGTAGGGATGGGTCCAATCTCCACACACGCGTTCCGGAACGGCGAAGGGGGAGTGTTAGTGTGGCTGAGATCGGGTTATGATCCGACAGCCACATGGGTTCCACAGTCGCGGCTGTCAGCATAGGGAGGTCTTCCTGGGTCACAAACAGGTAGTCAGTCGGGAGTAGCGGGCATGGGGGGTCGAGTAGAACGTGAAGTCTTTTCCCGTTGGGTGCAGGGTACGCCAGGTATCATGTAGGAGGAGTCCCTGGAGGAGCAGTTTGATCCTCCTGAGAGCCGAGAATGGGGTGGACGAGGTGCCGGAGGACGTGTCCTGCGCGGGGCAGAGGGGCACGTTGAAATCGCCTCCCAGCACCAGCGTCCCCGCCTTGAAGGGTGTCAGTAGGGTTGTTACGCTTTTAAAGAATGCTACTTGACGCGAGTTAGGAGCGTAGACGGCGGCAAGTGTGATGGTGCGGTCTAGGTAGGAGCCCTTGAGAAATAAGTACCTACCCCTCGGGTCTACGATTTCCTCTGTCACTTTAAGGGGGCAGCGTCTAGCGATCAATATTGAGACCCCTTTCGCTTTAGTGTGCGGATTAGTGGCGTGGTGGACAGTTGGGTAGTGAAAGTTGAGCAGTTTGGGAACCACCCCGGATTTGAAGTGCGTTTCTTGCACAAATGCAATATCCGCTTTAGCTCTGTGCAGGGCCAGGAGGAGTTGGGATCGCTTTTCGGGGAGATTTAGTCCTCGTGCGTTAATGGAGATCACCTTCAGCGTAGTGTTGTCAGCACCCGTCCCTGTGTCTGACATTGTGGGGGTCTGTTCCGTCATGTGTCTGGGTCTGGGGCAAGCACGGGTATCCGAGCTGTGGCGGGATGGGGATGGGGTGGGTGAGGTGGTCGGTATTGTAGTGAGAAGGGAGGGATCGGGTTTTAGGAGAGTTTTAAACTGGGTATGGCACCACAGGTGTCCGAAGTGGGAGGGGCCTGTTCCTGAAGAAATAGGGGGTATCGGGGGGGGGGGGGGGGTTCCTGTCTTTCCCTTCAGTAGGGAAGTAGAGGGAGTAGAACCGATTTAGGTGGGTGGGACACAGTCCCTCCTCCTATCCTAGCAGGGATAATCGGTAGGTTTGCGGTCGTGCGGGGCCCCCGTGCCGGGGCTCGGGAACCGGCGCACGATACCGCTTGTGGGTCGACCGGAGCCTTGCCCGGAAGTGGCTAGGGAGTGAGTGAAGCAGTCGGAGTGGGTGTGCCACCCCAGAGCACGGAAGAGTATGGCGGAGTCAAGGGTGAGACCTCTATGTGGTATATTTTAGTAGGGACGCCATGGGCCCAGCTGGGACAGGGACATAAAAATTGGTGGCCAATTCTCTCTGCATCCATGACCGCAGGGGGGAGTCTCCCGCCGCAGCTCCCCCCCACACAGGCATGGTCTTAAAGCCGGGAAGCGCAACACAGTCCAAGGCGCAAGAGCTCATCGGCCGCACCCCCACATCCCACCAGGCCCCCCCGGGGGCATCCGAAGACCCCCCCGGGGGAGGGGGGGGAGTGCAGGGGAAGCGGAGAAGAGGCAGCGGAGGTAGGGGCGGGGGGGTGGGGGGGGGGCGGAGGGGAGGAAGGCTTATCCCACCACCCCAAACCGCGCCCCCCCCCCACGCCGCCCCCACACCAGCAGGCAAAATAGACCAAACAATGGGATATAAGGAACATAGAAGGTAAGCAAACGGTATAACAGTAAAACAGTAAAATAGTAAAACAGTAAATCCCCGTTGGAACAGTAAGCTCGCCACGCCCGCCCCCCCCCCCCGGCCCGCGGGCACACCGCCAACGAGGGAAGGCTGGATAAGGGTATGTACACCCAAGGGTGTAGTGGGACCAGCAGCCCGACTCGTTGAGGTGGTTCATATACCTGGAATTAGGGTCCCCCGGGGGGAGCCGGGAGGCGGCAACAGGAAGCAATCCGACAGGTGTCCTGATGGAGGCCCCTGGGTGAATGTATACATGGAGCAAAAGATGAGGCAGATCAGGGCGGCTCAGAAGGAGGAGGCCGGAGATCGTGATTGGGGCGGTGAGTTCTTGGGAGGTAGCGATGCGGGGAGTAGGGTCATCACTTAGGGTAGCGTTTCCGCAGAAGGGAAGTAGGTGGCTGTCCGACCAGTGAGGTAGGAACCGTCCTCACCTAGCAGCAGTCTCATCCGGTTGTTGCCCCGCGGTGGATGTTCTAGGCTTTCCGGTGGCTCGTGTTGGTTTTGGTGTCAGCAAGCGGGAGTTGATGTTCATCTTCGGCAGTGTCGGTCCCGGATATGGCGCAGTCAGTGCGCGCCGGAGAGAGAGGAGAGGCGTCGGGATCCGCTTCCGGGAGCGGTGTCCACCGCGAGGTAGTCTGGGTGTTGTGGTGCGGGACTAGGTGGGAGTTTCAGAGTCCCAACCAGCCCCCGGGGTGGCGCCAGGCGGCGTCAGCAGGCGTTGGGAGCGAACATTGGTAGTAGGCGGAGGCGGAGGGCGCGGTCACAGTCCGAGCGTGGCCGCGGGGCGTGGCGATGGTCAGAAGGGGGAGCAAGGAGGCAGTATGCTCCCTGATGTCTAGGGGTGACATTGAGTGCACGGAACAGGGGCAACATGAGGGCAAACTTGGCCAACAGGCAAATGTAAAACAGTCCCAATGTAGCCTCAGACAATCAGCTAGTAGTCTCTCCTCCGGGCCCTCCGCGCTCCTGGAGAAGAAGAGCGGGTCGCGGTCCCCTCTGGTTCCCGCCGTAGCATGCTGGGTGCGGGATCTCGACGGGGAGCGCCTCCTGCGGGATCTTGAGGGTTGGGTGTCCATTTCCTCCGTCTGGGGTCCTCTCCAGCGGCCCACTGAGCGGCGGTAAAGGGCGTACCACTCCGGGACAGCAACGGGCGCTATGCCCAGAGTCTCGAAGAAGTGCGGGAGGTCCTCGGGTACTTTCAAGTGAGCGGTGCGTCCCTGGCGGGAAGCAGCCAGGCAGAAGGGGAACTTCCACTTGTATTGTATGTTTTCTGCCCGCAAAGACATCCAGTATAGGCCTGAGGTCCCTGCGGTGCTTCAGCGTGATCCCCGAGAGGTCCTGGAATAGTTGGATCGGGAGCCTGCATGTTGGAGGCGCTGGCCACGGGCCCTCTTTAGGATCTCTTCTTTCAGGCCGAAATCAGGGAGGCAGCAGATCACATCTCTGGGGGGGTCCACGTCCCTTCCCCTGGGTCTGAGCGCCCTGTGGATCCGATCCATGGCAATCCCGGTGTCTGGTGGTCGCTGGAGGATGGAGTTGAAAATCTTTGTCACCTCCTGCGTGACCTGGTCTCCTTCGACTACTTCTGGTAGGCCCCTCACGCGGAGGTTATGGCGTCTCCCCCGTTCTCTCGAGGTCCTCTAGATGGCGGTTGATATCCCTCATCTGCAGGGTATGGTCGTCAATCTTCCTCGTGGACTTCTGAAGCACGGAGTCGTGGTCTTTCAGCGTCTGCTCGGTCGCCGCGACTCTCCGTCCAAGCCTTGAAGTCTAGACGCAGATCCGCAATGGCCGCGCGCGAGTGCATCTTTAATGTCTGTGGCCATAGCGCGGAGGTCCATAATGGTGATCGGTGGAGCCGCCAAACCGGGCGGTGAAGCTTGGTCCGTCCTCGCCGGAGGTAGCAGAGGCGGATCGAGTGCGGGTGCAGACAGGACGATGTCCTGCATTTGGGGAGGTAAGGCAGGCGTGCGGCCCTGGTGTGTCCCTGGCGGGAGGCCGCCATTTGCCCTCTGCCGGTTCTAAACATCTCCGGGATATGTTGGCCCATGGCGTCGCTGTGTTCCCTAGGGGAGCGGGAACGGGAGGCCGAGGACTGCCTCGATGAAGTGCCCATTACGAGGAGGTGGCAGGAGTTGAGGTCTGAAATCACCGCAAAATGTGATAGATGCTCTGAGGTGGCAGGAGCTCAGCTATCAGGCAGCCATCTCCTTGCTCGGCTCGGCCACCGTGGTCGGTCATATGTTAACTGGAAAATCTGGGTATCTCCTATTGGAAGAGAGAAAATTACACTTATACAAATACATATACAAAAAAAAAAAAAAAAAAAACGAGAAAGAAGAGAAAGAAAGATCTCTGAATGCAGGAGAACCCACAAATGATGCAAGTAAACTTTGGAGACAAAGAAAGCATTTTGACCATGAGCTGATCTCCAGCACGTGCGAATAGCTGATGTGGAAAAAAAAAGAGAAAAAAAAAAGAACGGTTTAAAGGGGAGTTCCAGCAAAAATGTTGTTTATTAAAAGTCAGCAGCTACAAAAAGTGTAGCTGCTGGCTTTTAATAAACACTCACTTACCTGCTCCTGCGTTCCAGCGACGCGCCAACCGGGGCTCCGCTCCTCTCCCACCCCTCCCCGGCCAGCGTCCTCATCGTAACTGTGAGCACCCGGCCGTGACAGCCTTCGGCTTCACGGCTGGGCACCCACTGCGCATGCGCGAGCGGTACTGCGCATGCACGAGCGGCGCGGCCCGCCGCTGATTGGACAGGCGATCGCATGGGACCTGTCAGTGTCCCATGCGATCGCTTACAGGGAGGGGCTGCTGTAGGCGATTAAGCTTAATCGCCTAACCAGCCCCTCGGCAGAAGGAGGAAGTGGGACAGGAAGTCCCACTCCTCCTGAAGCCCCCACTCCCCCCCCAAAAAAATTACATGCCAAATGTGGCATGTAAGGGGGTGAGGAGTGGGATAAGCGAAAGTTCAAATTTTGTGTGGAACTCCGCTTTAATGTGAACCTGTGCCCAGACATTGCACATTAAACAATTACATTCTTAACGAGCCTTCACAAACCTCTATACCAGGGGTAGCCAACCCCCGCCCTCCAGCGCTGTTCTAAAACTACAAGTCCCATGAGATAATGCAAGACCCTGGCAATCACAGGCATGACTCCTAGAGGCAGAGGCATGATGGAATTTGTAGTTTTACCACAGCTGGAGTGCTGAGGTTGCCTACCCTGCTGCTCTATATGGCATTGGGGAGAAATCATAAACATACTCAGACAGTCTCAACACACAATCACAGCTTCTTTCCTCCTTACTTCCTATGGAAGCAGAATCTCGGTATCCTGCCAATGTTCTAATGCAGGGGTCTTCAAACTACAGCCCTCCAGTTGTTCAGGAACTACAATTCCCATAACACCTAGTCATGTCTATGAATGTCAGAGTTTTACAATGCCTTATGGGATGTGTAGTTCCGCAAAAGCTGAAGGGCCATAGTTTGAGGATTCCTGTTCCAATGTAAACACACACACACACACACAACATGCTTGCAAGTTATTAGAAACAAACTATAACCTGACTTTAGATTGTCGTCATCTTAATGAATGGACTACAGTGTTTCCCGAAAACAAGACCTAGCATTCTTTTCCAGAAGGGCTGCACAATTAGCCCTACCCAAAAAATAAGCCCTAGTTTAAAATGCTTGTAATATCCTATAATCAACTCTATTACAGTAGTATATAATGTACAATGTGTGTGTTTCTGTAAATAAAATTGCGGGTAAGAGAGTGCCGTCGAGTCACAGAAGCACAGAGCAGCGCTATATTGAAGGTACGTGGCACAGTTATATTACAGAAATACACATTGTTCATTATATACTACTGTAATAGAAAGGATTATAGGATTTTGTGAGCATTTTTACTCAGTTCACACTGGGGATTCCTGTCAGGCAGGGAGAGAGAGGAGGAGAGAAGACGGCACATTACATGGCAAGACCTACCTTGAAAATAAGCCCTACTGTGTCTTTTGTTGTCAAAATTAATATAAGACCTCGGCTTATTTTTGGGGAAACCTGGTTTACACTACATTCAGGGGGGGTCAGGGCAGCTTATTTTATAGCTTATACTGCTTTTTTAAAATATGTACTAAATACTTTAATGTCCCTGTACCCAGATGATGATGATCTGAGGGGCTGATCATCACATGGCACCGTTTACAGTGTGGATCCCTCCCCTTCCAACAGGGGAAGGAGAGAGATCCTGTAACTGTGAAGGTGAAAATAATTAATGGATCTGCAGCTGCTGAACCATTATTCTGTTTCACTGACAGGATGATTAGCCCTTTTCATGCCCTCCTCCTCTCTTACAAGTTATAACTCCATGCGGTCTCTCCAATGACCTGGATATTAACCATTTTACTTTCACATCTGAACATTAACCCCTTCATCTCCACAATGCCACTGTTCATTCTGTTTATGAATACCACCAAAAAAAGCACCATCTGTCGCAAGAATTTTTATTTTTATATAAAACTCATTTGGGTACAGTGTTAATTTCAATGGAGCAATTGTCAAACCACCACAGTGCTGAAAAATGGCCTGGTAATAAAGGGGTATTACTGGCTGGTACTCAAATGGTTGAGCAGAATGAGGAAGGCTCAGGACCTGTGTCAGGCTTTTAAGTCCTGTATCTTCATGGAGGATATTTTGGCTAGTGTTGAACTTCAAATTTAATGAAGCTTGAGAAGGTTAAATCACATAAATATAGGTTCCCATAATGAAAAGCTCTCTATGAATGGAGGTGGCACACCTTTCATCCATCAGTAGCCCTCCATTCATAGAATGCCTTTTATTGTGGGGATGGATAGTATGGCTTCTATGGATGAAGCATGGAGGTAAAAGGGATGGACATAGTTGGCACTTTGTGAGCGCCTTCCAAAAAAGTGCAGCCGCTCATATTAACCCCTTACAGCACCGGGAGATTACTGCTGTGGGGGTTTCCGGGTACAGAGGACTTCAGATTTTAAACTAACAGCAGTCATCGGCACACTCTTCAATCATGATAAGTACCATCCCTGGTGCAGTTTTTATTTTACTTATTTTAACCAAATAATAATATAGAAAAAAAAAAAATCACCAAACTTTAGCTTTAAAGTGGTTCTAAAAATCAGAAGTTTTTTTTATCCTAATGCATCAAGGTAAAAAACCTGCAGCCCCATCTCGCTCCAGTGATGTTGCATGAGAATCTCAGATGTCTGTGACTCTCCCTCATTGGCTGAGCCACTGTCAATCAAAAAAAGTGAGCCAATTAGGAGAGAGAGAGAGAGAAGATGGAGTTGAGCTGCTGCTCCATGTCTGAATGGACACACAAAGCAGCGACTCAGGTGTTCCCATAGAAAGCGGCTTTCTGGGGGGGGGGGTGTGGTGGTGGTGGTGGTGATAACTAATCTAGAGAAAAGGGCCAGGAGTGGCGACGAGGTATCCGAGAAAAGAAGGATCTGGGCTGCTACTAATAAGCCCCACCCCCTCAGTCACACTAGGCTGACCAGGCAGAGTGCATGCCCTTTTGTAGTGCATAAAGTCGACAACATATTTTTTCATTTTACATTGTGCAAAATCTAAAATAAGAGTTTTATTATTAAAATACTCCAAACATTTTTTACTTGGAAAAATGACAAAGATTTAACAAAACCATTTTCTTTATTTTGATATGCAATAAATATAACATACAATAGCTACTGTGCGAACAATAACAAAAGCATAAAAAAAAAAAGCTCTAAAATAATAAGAAAATACTTTTTGATGGGAATACCTAGACATTACCAGAATGTAGGCCAGGAAATACGTACAAAATTCTGGATTATTTTGCAGTCAAGGAGAAACACAAATACAGGCACTACAGTAAGTACACATGCATAGTAGCCAACCCATCCCTGTAATTAGGGTCATGTCTGAAGCTTGCCACAGATAGAGAATTTCACATGAAAATTCTTAAAAAAAAGAATGCATACAAAGTTTTCACAACATTAGAATATCGTTCAAAAGATCCCTTGCTTTTAACATTTGTTTTTGGAATGAATGGACTTTACCAAATGCAAACCACATACAATGTTAGAAATTTGTTCATTAGAAAAATACATATCCTTCGTACTTTCTCAGCACGGCAGTCGAAATTGAACGTCGATTTGACTCCACTAATGATTAGAAAAACAAACAACCTTTCTTAGAACATTATTTTCCCAAGAATTTTCATTCAAACTTCTACTCATCAATGGCCAGCTGTAGGGATACACGACCTGTAATTACCTAGATTCAGCCAGTACCTTACCCGTGTTAAATCAGCACAGAATCTTTATGTTGTGCAGTGCAACAAATCACAGCAATGAGTTGGCAACTGTGTATAATAATTCGTGGGTGTGGGATGCATAGAATAAAAGACAACCCTGAGAACTGAATATAAATGATATGCTTTACAAACTCTGCAAAAGTGATGACTTTCAGGACCAAAATTTCACTGCTGGAGGATACCAGTTATGTGTTAGTCGTTAAAGTAATTATATACACCCACAATACTGACCTTTAAAAAGGTGGAGGACAAAGACTTGTCACCACTGCAATGTTGGTCAATCGCTAATTTTTATATATTTTTAAGCATTGCTAGGGATAGAGAAGTGGAAAAGGGATTAAAAAAATGAAAGCGTATTTAGAAATAGATTCAGTACTGCTGACAAAAATACTCCAACATGACGGAGAGCAGAATTCAATTCTAGAGATGTTATTACAGTAATCCTTTTACTTAGATGCACTAGCTAGAAGAAAGTTCCTTTAAATCAAGATAGACAAGTCTTGGGGTTTGTAGTCAAATGATCTAACTGTACAGTATATGGTCATTTTAGGACTATTATATATATACAGAAGGAAGGGGTTGAAAACAAGTTGTCAAATTCCATTTCACGTCTATCAAAACCCAGGTGGTGGCGAGTTTAAAGTATAACTAAAGGCAAAAGAGTGGAGATGGATCAGAACCCCAGTCAGTGTTTATTGCAGTCTGCAAGCCCAAATAGGGAGATTTACTAGTAAATCTCTAAGTGCTGGTTTATATCAGCGGTTGAGTGGCAGTAAGACCTGGGTGGTTGAGAATTTTTACCGTAACACTTTTCTTTGTGGCAATGGTAGCAAGTATACCCTCTGTTGCTTATGGCAAAACCAGTGCCCGCAAAACCATAACCCATTCAAGTGAGGTGTTCAAGGGGTTAAAGCAGGTAGTGAAGAGGTGGTACAGCGCCCCCTCGTTGCCTGTCAAATGCTCTCTGAAGAGCAAGTGGTGAAACAATGGTGCCCCAGCCTGTGGTTCTAACCCCTTTCCCATTCCATCCAACTTTTTTACTTTATGTACACATTAAGTAAAATTTCAAGATACCATGAATGTAGGCAGGGTGTTTTAATGTCATTTTTTGCAAAACAAGATCACATTTAGAAATACATATACGTGTGGATTTAAGCCCCCTCGACCCCACCTGTATTTTGAATTAAAATTGAATTTGCTGCTGGGTCAAAAAGGAAACCACCCTTGTTATTGTTATAGCTGTTATTTCTGGGCGATACTAGACCTCACAAAAAAAAAAAAAACTGTAATTTTACATAAAAAGTTCATTAAAAATGTTGAAGATTTGAAAAAACTAAAACCTACCAGTTTTAAGAACTGTAGGAAGAATGGGCCCAGTCACTTCAATATTTCTGGTCAGCTAATCCCTTAATACTCTGAATAAAGCATTGGAGTTTTTTTCTGCTCTAGTAATCGTTAATACATTTGTTCATCTATGCTACAGTACTTAACACTTTTATTACGTTTATTTGGTGCATAGCATTACTTTTTTTTTCACATTTTTGTAATAAACTACTCTGTATCCCTACATGTAACTACAGGCTGAGATGATCACTATTTTTGGATATAAAAGGCAATTGATTATACCTTATGACCAGGTAGGTGTAAAACTGACTTGTGTCCGCTTACACCCGCCTACCTTCGGGCCTTATCAGGCCTACTAAAAAAATAAACAAAAAAAAAAAGGGAAGAGAGGAGAGGATAGCTGACTTTTCCAATGTGGCTTGACCGAATTGGGAGGCAACAGATGTAAATTGGGCAGCAGAGTCCATGTACACCTGGCCGCCCATAGAGCAGAGTGGGCTCTGTACTGACCGAATACGGACGTGACATTCATCCTGATAAATCCCCTGCTGATTGCACCCGAATCTGCTCCATATAAAAGGGGCCCAAGTCTACTTATTGTGCCGTCATGTGGTTTGCATCATATTTTCAGACTGAATGGCTCAGTTTGGCGCTGGGTTTACTTTAAACAGGAAAAGAGCCACAGTAAATTGAGCAAAAGAATTACCCCCTAAAAAAATGCAAATTTCCCCAATAACACTAATCTGTTCTTTACTGTTCTAACTTCTGTACATGGGGATCTGACCTCTCTACGTTACTGGAATTCATACACAATTGTCCTCAATTTTTTGTTGGATAAGGCAAAGAGAAGCAGGCAAAATTAAGTAACTGACATCAGCCAATCAGATGTTCTAGAAAGCAGAAAATAATTGCTCTTTGGGCCTGTGGTTAAATAAGATGTGTAGTGATCTAAACATAAAATAATTAAATGATATAAGTTTACATACAATGATATATAAGGACATGCAGTAATGTACATTCAGCCCATTTTGAGTTCAGCAATGTTTTCTAGACAAAAATGCATAATCTTATAAAAACAAGCGGTTAGCAAAATTTTCAAGTTAAGCAGCAGAATAGCAACATGTACAAAAATGACAGTGCTTCAAATATAAAACAGTAATACACCAGCATAGTTTAGACCCAATGGGTCCTAGAGGTGCTGCACAGCAGCCATTATTATGTATCACTATGTATAGCTTCCTTCTGGAAGTGTAGGAGAAAACATCTAATGTGTCTGATCTAGAAATACTATAAAAGTCAGCCTGATCACAACTACATAATACTAATCCGCTACATAAATAGACTGTAACGAAACATGCTGGAATAATATTTGGTAATCAAGAGGCTGTATATGAAAAGACTATTTTGGAAGCTTTTTTGCAGGACAGCTATGATCTCAGTCCTTATGGATGTACATACAGAATGAGCGCAATCAGAGCACACTAAAGAACCGATACTTCCTGAATAACGTCAAGATCAGCCAAGTAATTATAACTAGAAAGAAAGCAAAAATTGGGCACACGTGGCCAGATTTTTTTTTTAACAAAGAAGTGCAAAGAGCTCCGACAATGGAGTAAGATTTGTGACTGCCTGCTTTGGGGTACTTCTCTGTGTACATTACTCCTAGTCTTACTTAATAAGGAGGTAGGTCATCTATATATCTAATTTAATTCAACCTCTCCACCAAGCAACACAAGCTCTCTTCCTAACCAAGTGTAAAGAGCAGTGATGAAAATTAAGATTGTGGCTCTTAGCAGTAAAGGGTAACAAACCCTATTGGTTGATACTGCACTATGAATTTGTTTTTATTAAAGGGTCCTTTATATTATGAAATTTAACAAGTCTACTGTAAAATACTCAAGCGTGTCTTTACCATAAGGATTTTGAGATCCAAATTTGCACACTGCTTCTGGCTTCTCTGTACAGTGCGTTTTCCAGGCCAAATGCATGTATTGGTCCCATACCCAATACACTTGTTACACGTATGTCACTTATGTGTGACCAGATGTAATGGCTCTCAGAGCATCACTACATCTGAATGGCTGTCTCATAATACCTGACCAGCAGGTGGTGCTGTAGGAGAGTGCTGTAGGTCTACTTTGTATCCGGTCATCTGTCAGAGAAATTGACAGACAAAAAAGTAGATTTCTTGGTTATACTCTTAACAAGATTTTCTTCAAGTACTGAGGAAAAACTAGCAACGAATTAGCACAGGTCGTTGGAAAAATATGTAACACTGTATTATAAAATGTCCAAAAGTGCAACAAGATGAGCTGGAATGATGAATAATCTGCAACCCCTACATTCAACCAGTTATCCTGTTATTTATGGCCAAGTCTTATTTGCCCAGCAGATCCCTTTTACACAGGTAGATTGGGTCTAGGCTTTGATCTATAGATCCCAAAATCTTAAAGTAGCAGAATACCTCCTTTGTCATACTTAAAATATTAGCACCATGCACATAATACAAGTATATTTTAGCAATAAACAATGACTGTGCAATCGCTTGAGCAACAAAGGGTCAATGTCTTCTGTCTTAACAATAAAGTTAATATGTTATGCAGCCTTCTTAGACAGACAAAGCTTCTTCATCCTCTGTTGCTATGCTGCCACCTGCTGGCACAATATAAAATGAGGCACTGTTACGCCGTGCAATCTTTGGAGTATACCAATGTTTAATGGCACGTAAACGCTCTTCAGCAGTCATCACGTCCAGCTGCTTAGCCCTTTGCTGGGGAGTGGGGAACAATGACCCTTGAAATATCCTGTAAACATACCTGAAATAAAAAAATATGATGCAGTTAAAGATTGAAGCAGACCACCACCCATAAAATGTCTTCTTCCCTCTCCCTCTTGCACAATTGCAGATATTTTTTATTTTAGGAAAAGTAAATCAGCCTCTTTATTGATTTAATAGTGCTGCTTCTCGGTTCCTTGCCTAGGTGAGGACAACGTAGGGTCAGTCACCCCTGCCTCATGGATTTCCAACTCACGTCTCCCAGGAGGCAGTTTCAGTGCAGAGACCCACATGATAAGTATGGGCACGAGCAAGATCACATATATGCGCAAACAAGCTGCAGGTCTCTGCAAGGCCTACGGGACCCATAAGAGACCCACGAGCATGTCTATGCATGCATAGGATTTCACTCACAAGCAAACATGTCAAGCTCCTGACATGGGCGAGGTGGCATTCCATCATCCTTGCCTAGGAGAAAAATTAGGAAGTTCAATGTGGAAGGACCCCCCACCCCTGAAATCTTCCCCTCCAAAGTGCTAGATCCTGCCACAATGTGTGACTCAACCAACTGTGCTCAAGTGGTCCAGTGTCTCCTTTTCTCTTCTCTGTGAGAAGATGAAGGGATCCTCATGTGCATTAACGAATTCTTCAGACTGTTGCTTCCTTGGAGAGCAAGCAGCCAGATTCATGGTTGATTATTAAGTAAAACAAGTGCGATTGGACCATTTAAAGTGGTTCTAAAGGCTGAAGGTTTTCCTTCATGCATTCCAATCATAAAGGTAAAAATCTTCAGTATGAAGCGCCCCCCTAATACTTACCCAAGCCTGATCACGTTCCAGTGATATGCATTGGAATTGTGGCTCTCTGCATCCCGATTGTCAGAGACACAGCAGCTGAAGCCATTGGCTGCTGTTGTCAATCACAGCTCACAGCCAGTGAGGAGGGAGCGGGGGAGGGGTTCAGCCCCATTCAAAGTGTCTTACAAACACAGAGCAGGGCTTGGGAGCAAGCGTGCATGGGTGCCCCATAGCAAGTGTCTTGCTATGGGGGCACTCAGAAGAGGAGTGGCCAGGAGCCTATAAGAGGATAATGCACAAAGAAAGCAAGTATAACATGTTTGTCATAAAACAAAAAATGCCTTTAATATCAGTTTAACGCTAATGCAGATGGGAAATAGTTTTTTTTTCTTTTTTATTTGAAAAAATCTCATCTAAAAGAACATTACTCAAAACCAATCAATATGCACTGCATAAATAAATTAGCTGATCTGCTAAATTGATCAGTGCATTCTTGTGCATACCCAGAGGGTCTGGTCGGCAGTGCTGATCAGTGTATTCTGATGATTCCCTCATCCCCCTTGAGTGTTTGGATGGGGAAATCGAGTTTTAAAAGAAAAAAAAAATTACCCATCTATGGCCGCCGTTATTCCCTGCTGTACTAGATTGCTGTCTGTCCTTCACTGTGCCTGTATTGTTGACCTGTGACCTTGGACTTAGTCCCTTAAATACCAGATTGCTGTCTGGACCTCACTGTGCTTGGATTGTTGCCCCATGCATTTGGATCTTTCCTTTATCCTCCTATATTGCTGCCTTTCCTCCACGGTATCTGGGTTATTGCCTTGTGTCCTTCTGAGCTCCCTCCAATTAAAGAATTCCCTTGGCCAGGGGCCTTAATACTACTCTTGTTCTCCAGGTGTATTTGGAGAACAAATGTCAAATACCAGTCTAGTAAGATCTAGCATAGCAACGGTCATCAAATATTTGCTTCTATTTTCTACTCTACACTAGAAGTCGAGTTGGTTTGGACTGAAAATACAACCGTTTTTCTCTTCTCCTTTGTTAATTGAGCCCTTATAACACTATTGTTTTGAACAAATAAATGTACTTAGAAGCCAAGGATGAGCTGTGGTGTGTTCACACACCCCACGTGCAGAGCCCACCAGGAAGTCGGCACTGCGCTGCGCTAATCACAGGCAGGGAGCTATTTCCCAATCTCTGCAGCCGCGGATCAGGACAATGTCTCACTGCCTGTGATTAGCGCAGCGCAGACTTCCTGGTGGGCTCTGCACATGGGCTGTGCGAACACACCAGAGCTCACCCTTATTAGAAACAGGTATATGTTTATGCTGAACATTTCAAGAGCCAACCTACCAACAATGGCAGGTGATGACCAAGAAATCACTGCGCTTAACAAAAGCATATTACGTATACATACCTTGGTAAAAGTGCAACTACTACAGTCATGATACACACAAGATAGAACACTGGGTCAGCCAAATGAGTGTGAAAGATCCAGTATACATTTGCTGGTGGGATACAGTTCACACAAGCTGCCGAAAGAGCCAAGGAGAAGACAAAGTAGGCGAGAACACTGAGAACCATCACTGTCCAGTGAATCCATGTCTGAAATAAGAAGTAGAATGAAAAAAGTCATTTCATTGAGAAATACATCCCATAAAAAAAAAAAAAAACTGCAAGACAAAAGGCATAATAAGCTAGTATGCAAAGCATACTAGCCCATTATGAAACACTATGAAATCCTTAGATTGAAGCCCCCGCAGCGGCCCTGGCACACTGCTCTGCCTGGCGAAATGTCTCCCGGAATTATTTCTGGGTATCACGGGCTCCGGTGCTGTGATAATGTCACTCCCGCACATAAGCCACCGGTAACGGCACGTCAGCTGAAGAAACAGCATGACTGTGCCGTTGCTTCAGTGCTCATGTGCCGATAACAGGTGATTTTTCCTAAACTGTGCATGCTTAGGAGATAATCGTAATCGCATCGAATCGTGAGACTGGTGAAGATGCGCAGCCCTACTCCACACCTGAAGGGCATATGTGAAAGGAGTAAAGCCTGTCCCAAACAGTTATGACAGTTTTCCCAGCTCCATCCTATCCTCTTCTCTAGGACAGACCAGCCATTAGGACGAGTGCCACCTTGTGGTACAAGACTGGGCGTTGTCTTGAGCCTCACACATGCACAGCGCTATCCCTTGCCACTGAAGATGAACTCAGCAGCTGCAACACACTCTCTCCCATTTCAGCCACTGAGCTAATATGTTCACCGGAGTGCACAATGTACATTTACGGGCCTGGGCAGAAACGCATTTGATCCTGTACTCAATGCTACATCCTGGTCTAGGCCAACAAGGCCCAGGCCTAGGGCAGCACTTTGCCCACACACGGTCATTTTAAATGACGTTTTTGAAAACGTTGTTTTTCATCACAAAAAGTGATCGTGTGTACGCGGCATTAGAGTAACGCAAGCTGTTTCTAATTTTGACTGTCCTATCATCCTGGACCACAAACCTTCCTCACTGTGCTATATGTTTTTTGCTGCACCATTGACATGGTTATATCGTCTTAGTCCTCTCCATAAAATCATCGGAAATGTTTGCTTAAAGTAGAATTATAGGCAACACTTTTATTTTTTCATTTTGGATAGAGTAATGGAGAGTTATAGGCCCTGTCAGTAAATTTTTTAGGAATCTATGCAAATGAAGGAAATCCAATGCCCCCCTGGCCCTAAGAACGAGTGTCCCCCACTTAAACATCAGGGCGGGTCTTAAACAGGAAGGGGTGGGTCATATTTAAATTAGGGGGTGCATGAGTTTAGTCAGGCCAAGGGCAGCACAACACCTAAATACACTACTGCCTGTACTGCTAAATTGTCTGAGAATTTGCTGATCTATTTTGGGTCTGTATTTCACCTATTATGGCTATATTATTATACAGGTTTTATATAGCACCAACAGTTTGCGCAGTGCTTAACAAAATAAATACCTATATTCTTTATGCAGGTGTATCACTAACTCTAGTATTGAAATTGAAAGCAGACTATACACGGACAACTATAAGCGTCAAAACGAAAAGTCTAAGGACCCGGGGGGGAAAAATGTCAGTTGAATGCAGTCACTGTTGGGGTATTCAGGCATTCAAGGGTGTTGTCTATCAAGAATACAATAGTTGGCAGGGGAGATTTTTTTCATCAAGGCTGTTTAGATTATTTTCCCTTCAGTTTGTAGAGTTTAAAATACCAAACAACTAAAAGAGAATGCCCTTTAGAGAGACACGGTCTTCTTGCACACACAAGATAAGCTGAAACCATCACTGCAAAGGGTCTTAAAGGGGTTGTAAAGGTTCAGGTTTTTCCACCTTAATGCATCCTATGCATCAAGAGGAAAAAAAACTGCTGCCAATCACGGGCCCCCCCCTTCGATTTACTTACCAAAGTTTGTTTACCTTCTCGGCGAACCCCCGGCATCCTCTCCCCTACGGAGTCTCTGCATTTATTGGATAGATTGATAGCAGTGCAGCCATTGGCTCCCACTGCTGTCAATCAAATCCAATGACGCGGTCACCGGGGGGGCGGGGCGAGTCGATTCACTCGGCGGCTATGGATGGCAAGTGTATGACTCAGCGTGCCCCAACCCCCGTCAACATCACCCGGGATTTCCACACGGGGGGGGGTATCTATCTGAAGGAGCCGTTGTGGGAACCCAGAACCCCCAGAGGATTGGGGCCACTCTGTGCAAAATGAACTGCACAGTGGAGGGAAGTATGACATGTTTGTTATTTAAAGAAACATAAAACCTGAAACTTTACAACCATTTTAAGCATGTATTGCAATATGTGTAAACTAAAAAAAAACGTTTTTCATTGCACAGTATGCTGGAAAGGGTGAATAGCAGTGTGCAGAGGGTCCATCTAGAACTTGTAGTGTTAATATGTGGTCACACTAGTTTAGCACCTGATATTTAAAATACACATACAAGCTATTGGATTGAGCACATGTATATATTTTTTCTGTTGCAAAGGGTCTTAGACCCATTCTCCTCATCTGAGCCCCTTTGCTTCTCCTCCCTCTTCCACGTCCAGCACTGAAATGACCGATAGTGGCGGCGGAAGGGAGGGGTGATGCCAATCCCCTGGACATGTTACAGTACTTTGAATTGGCATTACAGGGTATCAGGTCACATGCTCCTCCGTACCCAGAAACGCCAGTTATTTTGGATCGTTGCAGAGAAGGAAGGAGAGGGGGGGAATCACTAGTAAGTGGGTCAGGATGTAATTTTTGCAGAGCATGGACAAAGTAGCAGGGTCTCTTTTAGTAAGTAAAAGTAACAACATATCAATAGCAAAATAATAATGTCTCCATTCCGGTTTAAAGTCGAATATCTAGTAAGGAAAAAAAAAAAGGACTTAATAAAATGTCATTGTAGGAAAAGCAAAAAAATAGAAACGTTAAAGCAGAACAGATGACCTAATGGCTCCAGAACAAGACTGGATATTCTTCCATCATATGTCTTGCCCAGCCTTCCAGCAGCACTCTGCATTGTGTATTGACTCACCAGGCTCTTGCTTTCAATTAGAAGGTGTAGCAAAACCACAAACAGCGTTGCTGTTATGATGAAGGTCCCAAAAGAAAAGATATCCATATCAGAACCAAAATAAGTCTGCAAAAATAAAAGGAGGAAAATAATAAATTACTAATGATTTTCATTCAATGTTATAAAGATGTTTTTTGTAGGTATAAAACAAATGCCCCATATTCTTCATGGTTTGTATAAAACCTGTGCTTTCTATCTCCCATCTACAAGGATGACTGATCACTAGCATTTATATGCTGCTTTTTCACATGTAAAACCAGATGAAGCCATTGTCACACACTAGCAATGCATTTATGTACATTTCATTCATTTTGAATTTGTTACCAAGACTCAGCAACCCAATGGAACGTCTGCTGTAATACACTATTATAAATATGCAGCCTGTTACTGTAGAGTGCGTTGGAATGCAATTCACAATCACTCCTTTTATTGACGTTACTGCAATGCATATTTTGATGGGACCATAGAGATCCAGACAATGATGAGCGGGGAATTGTAGGGTAATTAAACTTTACACTTGTGGGGTCAAAATGGAGTGTCCAATCTATTCTCCAACAAGTTTATTTGACTGCTAGTGTGCCTGCAAAGTTCAACAAAGTTCTAATGGACCCAAGTAGAAAATGCATGCAACTCACAGGCAAACCTCATCTCAACAATATCCCTGAAAGGCAGTTCTACAGGGTGGGCCATTTATATGGATACGCCTTAATAAAATGGGAATGGTTGGTGATATTATCTTCCTGTTTGTGGCACATTAGTATATGTGAGGGGGGAAACTTTTCAAGGTGGGTGGTGACCATGGCAGCCATTTTGAAGTAATGTGTCACATCAAACTTATTGGGAATTTCACAAGAAAAACAATGGTGTGCTTGGTTTTAACCTAACTTTATTCTTTCATGGGTTTTTTACAAGTTTCTCTTTGTATACAGCCATTGACATGTCGCCGAGGTTAACACGTGCGGAGCGGATAGAAATTGTGTTGATGTCTGGCGAACAGTAACCGGGTCATTGCAGCAGATTTTAATGCGGTGTGGCTATCAGTGTGCGAAGAGTGGGAGAAGAGGGTTGCATTGACAATCCAACACAATGGGCAGCACATTGAACACATTTTATAAGTGGTCAGAAACTTGTAAATAACTCATGAAAGAATAAAGTTACGTTAAAACCAAGCACACAATTGTGTTTCTTGTGAAATTCCCAATAAGTTTGATGTGTCACATGACCCTCTTCCTATTGAAAAAAACAAAAGTTGGATTCAAAATGTCCGACTTCAAAATGGCCACCATGGTCACCACCCATCTTCAAAAGTTTCCCCACTCACATATACTAATGTGCCACAAACAGGAAGATATTAATATCACCAACCATTCCCATTTTATTAAGGTGTATCCATATAAATGGCCCACCCTGTATATGTTTACTAACAACCTTGCAACACCAGAGAAAATATCAGAGCTACCGTCCCTACAATAAAGGTCTGGAACAAAAGGACTGGATCTAGCCCGTTTGATCTGTAAAATGAGGCGCAGTTAAAAAAATAAAAAATAAGGGGGATACATTTTCCTCTTCTTGTTCCCTACATCCAACACAAAGCATGTGTATTAGGCTAACATTTCACTATTTTTTTTGGATTTCTGCATAATTTTAGAGACAGTCCAGTTCTGAACTGTTCTTCTTGGGCTGAAAGACACTGGATAATGTTGTTACCCACTCCTTGGCACATGGGGTGTTCCCCATATACATCAGCATTCCCCCTTCACAACTGATTGAACCCAGCACTTGAGAGTCAGCCCCCTTTACATCACTGTTCCCCATTAAATCACCTCTTTGAAATCAGCCATCTCCTTCCCCATCAGTCACCCTTCCTATTGGAGTCGCCCCATCACAAATAACAAATAGAGAATAGGGGCAGGGCACTGTGCAGGCATGCCAACTTGGCGCCGCTGAGGCTGTGCACTGTCCCCCAGCCCCTCCACTTCCTGATACCAATGTCATTGGTCCTGGGAGGATACCAGTAAAATCTGGAGGGGCAAAGCCCACCCTTACACCGCCCATATACAAAATCATCATGGTATCTTTCTGGTGCTGCTAGGCTAAAGTAATAAAAATAGGTGCGTAGGATAGAAAAAATTAAATAAAAATGAAAAAGTTCTATAAAAAGGAATAATCTACTTACAAAGTAAGGAATAAAGAAACATGCCAAGCTTTGGTAGAACGCATCCAGTATGGTGACCCAGAACGTTGACGACCGGTAAACCTAGGGAGGAGAAAAATAAACATGACAGGAGTAATATTATGATAATAGGGTAAAACTGGTTTAAGGTTTTTTATTTTAACTGTCCCACCCCATAACCAATGTATACAATTTGTCATTACCAGAGCTGCTTTTCCGCTTTCTTCTAAATTCAGCAGCTAATGCATCAATCAGCCTATTCATTTTAGTGTGATGTGAATATAAAGTCTGTGTCCCCACTGAAAGTTTCCCCTCACTACTCGTTATGACATGTATAACCTGGGGACAAGGACAGCTATAAAAATGCTTGCTTGCTCTAATAAATGTTCACCTGAATCTTCCAAGTGAATGTGTTTTATAAATGCAGAAAGACTCACTGATCCAGTCAATTTTCAGTGACTGTCACTCATCAATGATAAATATTCCCATAAAAGGACCAAATAAGAAATCAAACCCTTTGTCACCAAATCTTTAAAAGTGTTTGGGCTACGACAATAATATGAAAGGCCATAAGATCCCAGCTGCTCTCACCTCTGATGTTTGTCCCGATTTGTAGAGCTCGGGAAGCTCAATAAGGGTTTCTGCAGACAAATCTTTATCGAGAATACCATAAATTATAGGCGGCACAGATGTGAAGATCAGGTTAAACAAAATTAGCATCCAAAAATCTGTCATTGCTGTTCCTGAGAAACCACAGAAGAACTGGTACCAGAAAAGAAGATTCACAAACATCTGGAGGGAGAAAACCACAACATAAACGCATCAGATTTCCCTTTACTATATACTGTGTTTGTAACAAAAGTGCTATTGTCATCATACCGTGTTTCCCCGAAAATAAGACACCGTCTTATATTTTTTTTTCCTCAAGAAATCACACTATGGCTTATTTTCGGGGGGTGTCTTATTTTTATTACAGAAAATAAAGGTTGCCTACCTGAACCACACTTGCGCTTCTTAGCATTTCCTCTGTCCACCTGTAGACTGAGATTATCGTATTCTGCACGCCATTTTTGGACCATTCGGATATCCAACTTCTTCTCTTTGCAAAAAGCCTTAAGATTCTTGCCTCGGGAGTCCTCCACAATTCCTTTCTTGTACTCAACAGAATAACTCTTTCTTTTTGCACTCATCTTGTCTGGTTGTACCACTACAAGATATCACTACAAGATTCGACACTACATCTTATTTTCGGAGATTCGACACTACATCTTATTTTCGGAGATTCGACACTACATCTTATTTTCGGAGATTCGACACTACATCTTATTTTCGGAGATTCGACACTACATCGCTACGTCTTATTTTCGGAGGGGTGTCTTATATTTCTATCTTGCGTCGAAATCCCGCTACGGCTTATTTTCGGAGTACGTCTTATTTTCGGGGAAACACGGTAGTCTTAATAACAACAAGGTGCACAAAAGCAAAGTCTGGGGGTAACTCTGTATGCATACATGCAACAATAATAATCATAGTAATAAAAAATAATAATCATAGTAGTAATAACATTCATAATAACTAATGCTAACCTAAATCTTAGTTTAATAGTCTTTCTGGGGTTTATAACAAGGAACAGAAGGATTGACATACACATCTTTCCTAAAGAGAAATGTGGCTCTCCCCATGCCTAGACATTTGATGATGTGATTAAGCAACATGAACTCTAAATATCCCCATCAGAAAAATAAAATAACATGACCAGATGCCCAGACAGTGGCCACAGGAATAAGCCTGCACAAAGATTCAGAAAAGGCAAGTACTTCTGCACTACTTTTACCCAATCAGCAAGGTAGTTACCATAGCTTTTAAGGTAAAGTGGTTGTAAAGGCTCAAGTTTTTTTTTTATCTTCATCCATGCATGAAGGTAAAAACGTTGTGTGTGCAGCAGCGCCGCCAGCACCCCCTAAAACTTATTTACGCTCTATTTTTGATCCAACGATGTGCACAAGTGCCTCAACCCTCCAGGGACTGCCTTCCCACTGGCTCAGACCAGGGGTCCTTAAACTATGGCGTGATTTACCCGACCCACGGTACGGACTCCCCCTTATATAAGATGACAGCACTTCCCCTCCCCTCTGCTACATTATTCACACTAGACGAGATGCATGACAGGTCCAGACAAAGGGCGGGACTTTTCAAGTTAAGAAGCGGGTGATTGGTTACTAGGCAGTTACTTATCACTTGAAAAGTACCGCGCTTTGTCTGGACCTGCCACGCTTCGCATCTTGTGTGAATAAGGTGGGGGGGGGGGGGGGGGGGGAGTGCTGCGATCTTATGTACAGTGTAATATCGCTGGAGGGATCTGTGATGGGGCAGGGGGGGGATCTGTGATTGGAGCGGGGGGAGGAGGAGGATCTGCGATTAGGGCGGGGGGAGGATCTGTGATTAAGGAGGAGTCTGATAGAGGGGGAATTTGTTCATTTTTTTTCAAACTATAGTCCAGCCGTAAATGGCCCCTGTTTAAAAAGTTTGAGGACCCCTGGCTTAGACAGTCAATCACACTAAGCCAATCAGGAGAGAGAGGGGGGCGAGCCATGGCTGTGTGTGAATGGACACTCAGAGCCACAGCTTGCAAACTAGCATGTTCAGGAGCCCTATTGAAAGCTGCTTGTTCTGCGGGCACTAGGCAGGAAGGGGGGCCAGGAGTGTCGTCGGGGGACCCAAGAGGAAGATCAGTGCTGCTCTGTGCAAAACGACTGCACAGAGCAGGCAAGAGGCGGTTCACACTGGGGTAGCACGACTTGCCGAGTGATTCAGCAAGGCGATCTGCCCACGACTTCAGAAGCGACTTGCAAAATGACTTGAAGTCGTCCCAAAGTAGTACAGGAACCTTTTTCTAAGTCGGAGCGACTTGAGTTGCTGCTATCAAAACGGTTTCTATGTACAGAGCGGAGCGCGACTTGTCAGGCGACTAAGTCGTCTGACGAGTTACCGTTGTGAACCGGCTCTTAGTATATCATGTTTTTTGTTGTATTTTTTGAATAACAAAAGGAAAGAGACATAAATATCTCTACCTTTGAAATATAGCATCCTATAAAATTCAGTAAACAGTAAAGTGACACCAACACAACTCCACAATATAAAATAAACTTTCCATTCTGATAGGTCACAGTTAAATGGTCAGTAGACTTTGAGGGATTAGCAATAACTATAGTAAAACAATCTTATTAAAAAGAAAGCAGATGTACTTGTATTCCCGGATAAGTTAAATTACTGTGCTGTGTTGAGGCAAACCTTCCATACACTTCAAATATCTTAGGTACCCTCTGCAGCATTTACAATAAAAATTCCCAAATAACTGGATCTCACTATTGAATTTTTATTTCACATCATTGTAAATCTAGGAATTTAGATATTCCACCAACAGCAGTATGCAGAGCAAGACTTCAAAGCATACTGAAGATTATCCAGCCGGCACTGGGACCTCAATTACTAATTTGTTGGGAGTGAAGGATAAAAACAACACTAAATTCCAGTTAGCTCACTGGCTCCAGCTTGGCTGCTCACATAAAACAAGAAATGCCCCCCAAGCTGTAAACACTGGCAAAACAGGACATTTAATATACATCTAAATACAGATTTTGTTTGCTAAAAAGGCCCCCTGAATCCATGTATACTTGTTTAAACGCTAAACCCAGATAGATTTTTTTTTTGTTTTGAACCAAGAAATCATTTTGCACCCTTTACCTCTAGCTTGGTGCTGCTGTTGTATTCTTGTGATTCAAGGCAAAATTTGTAAGTTTTCACTCATAACTAGAAAAATAGAATTTTTGGCTTGACGTAAAAACTTACTTGGAGTGCATTAAAAAGCCACAAAAGTAGCCAGGTACATAGGGTTGTGCAGTTGCTTTCAGGGGATTGGACATCCTGTAAGGGTGTCAGTCCAGTCCAACCTCCATTACTCCTGGCATGTCTGAGTTTTAAAGTAAGCAATCGTAGTGAATTTAAGAAAAACAGAAGGAACGGACCTGTGTCACAAGTGTACTCCAAGGAAAGTATTTTTTGTACAAAAACCTATATTCTTAATCGTACATTACAGGGCACAAGCAAAATAATCAGGTACATAGGGACGTGCAAAGGAAGTTCAAATGAGGTGTGGGAGACAGCAAATGAAGGGTAAAAGGCTTATGTAAGCCGAAGATTACCCGAGTCGCCTGAAGAACCTTATGACCGAAGCTTGTATCAGTTGAGGCCTGGACATTCATCTGGCAAACCTTAAAGTAGTTCTAAAGCTAAAACATTTTTTACATGAATGCATTCCCTTTGACAGTCTGACACTGGAGGTGCGAGTGCAAACATTAAAATAATTAACGTATCCGACTCTAGGCTACTGTACTGCTATCTATGATATGATGGTCCAAAGACAATTGTTCTACCTCGTGCAGGCAAAATATTTAGCTGTAATGGTCTGGAGTGAAATTGGGAAAATGGAACGGGCTTGAAGGAGGTCACAATTAGGTCTTTGTGACCCAACAAACAAGGGCAAGCTTTGTTTTGCAGGTCAGTATACGATGGTCCAGAGACTAAGCTCCCACCTTATGCAGTCAGAATAGTAAGTTGCATGAAATGTCGAGTTGCAACAGTCTGGAGTGGAATTGGGCAATACAAAATTGCCTCCTAGGAGGCCACAATTAAAAAACACAGAACCCTCATGCAAAAAGTAGAGGGATGGATGTCTCCTGGACTGCCAATTTCAAACATGAGACAAAAGGAGCTGCAGTTTGTCCAAGTGAGAAAAACTTTGGACAGAGCCATATGCAGGATCAGGCACAGATGCTCCAAGGGTTAAGATGGTCCCAGTGTTGCATTCTGGAGATTCATGATCCACCTGAAATTTCAAATGGTCTGGACAATCCGTTGAGTTTATGGCTGACAGAGCCGAAGCCGATTGTTTTTGCAGGTGGTTATCGTCCAGATATCTCATCACAGGAATGCCCCAACACAGAAGCAGGGCAAGGAGCAGAACTAGCACCTTGGTGAAAACCCAAGGCGCAGTAGACAAACCAATGTAAAGGATGGCAAACTGATAATTTTGCAAGCCCACAGCAAAATACAGAAAGCATCTTTGTTTAACTCATTACACTGCACCAAGGATGCCTAGGCGCATTTTCAACAGAATTCAGTGCCCAAAGACACACTTTTAATGCTAGACCTGCCTATTACACCTAGTCGGGTCTGGGTACAGCTTCAGGGGAACTCTACTAAACAGAAAGGGGATTCCAAACAGAGGTACGTCTCTCCTGTCCTCATTCTGGGGTATTACCATGAGATCATCATATAATTTCCCACCTGAGCGTATTAGACATTCAGACCCCTTCAGAAAGTCTAATAACTCATGGTGATGAACAAGCTTCATCCCCATTTCTATATATTTTGTATCCATTACAATGCCATAATGGGGCATTTTGCATACAGTACCATTCATCCCCACAGAAGATACTTTGAAACACATCACCCTGAATACAAATGCAGCCTTACTGGGTCCCTGATGTGTACATTAGAAAGTGACCATTAGGAACTGTTGTAACGGTTAGGCTTTCTTCCATTTCTGTAAAGTACCCAGTGGCGTATGGCTTTTTTGGCTCATGCATTTTTTTTTTACTGCTGAATGCGTACCTCACATCGTGTCATTTTTTTATTGTACCGCTAGTTTGTGTAAACCATATGAATAAGAAACTTTTTGGAAAAGGACCTCCATGTAAGCTATGGAACCTTTTGTTTCCACATCAACAAGTTTCATCTTGAGGTCTTCTGACACTGGCAGGGGGGTGGCTATTGGTACTAGTGGGGTGGAGGCAACAAGTCTACCTTTTCATCAATGAGGCAATGTATTTTTGTTTTCCCAATTTGTGGGCCTCTCCCATATCGGCTCCTGGGCTTTTTTTTGGCACTTGTTTCAAAACTTTAGCTCGATCCACATATCCTTTGGTTCTGACCTGGCTTTAGACTTCCTTTGCAATCCTGGCCATGGAGACTATGGGCCAGATTCAGGTAGAGTTAGGCTGGAGTATTCATTGATCCGCCAGCCTAACTGTCACTTTAAGCCGGCGTTTTTGTTTTCTGTAATCAGAAAACAAGAAACGCCGGGTTGGAGTTCCGATGCGATCGGCGCAATTGAATTTCGCCATTGCATCGTTACTTCAACTTAAAAATGGCGCCGGGGGCGTTCCCGCTGATTAACGCTGAAAAAATATGTTAATCAGCGGGAGTCGGAAATTCACGATCTTTTTCGGGCGCGACGCAGTGACTTTACGACGTTTCCGGAAGCGATACGCAACGTAAAGATAAAGCAGCCCCCTAGTGGAGTATCCTATGTTAAGTATAGGCGTCATCACGTCGAAAAAAAAAAAAATCGTGTTGTTTGCGTAAAACTTTCATGAATGGGGATGTGACGTCATTGACGTTCACTGACAGAATTTGGAGCATGCGCACTGGGATGCATTGACACTCGACGAATGCGCAGTACGTTCGCCGCGGGATCGCGCTTAGTGTTTTAATTAATACACGCCCGTACCCCCCAATTTAATTCCGCCGGCTCATTTGCGATGCGCGCTGCCGCAACTTTAGGAGCAAGTGCTTCATGAATAACAGCACTTGCTCCTAAAATTTCGGGCAGAGTAAGTAAATGAGCAGCGTTACTCCAGAGCAAAGATGCTTCATCTACCTGAATCTGGCCCAAAGTGTTCAACTATCTTGAGGTCTTTGAAAACCAAAGGGCTTGATACGCTGTGTCATTATGATGTGTTTTCAAATTGGATGTTACTGATGACTGTATTTGCTGCAACTTTGTATACCCTTAGGCCATGTACCTACACATCTCTTTAAAAAAGGCATTAAAAAGAAAAATGGACCATTTAGCCTGTAGTACAAAATGAAATCTTACTTCATATTGGCTGAGATTACAGGAATTTGGTAGGTAACAAACTAGACAACATTGTCCTAAAACATTTCAATTTCTTCTATTAGCTTTTGCTATGGAGCGTCATCAATGTTTGAAGGAGTTTTCCTAATTTGATAACATTGCTCAAGGAATGAATATAACAGCATGAACTTTGTGATATCATTTAAAAAGTGAGGAAAAAAAAAAAAGCTTTACATTTTTTTTTTTTTTTTTACTTACAACATTTTTGTAGAAAAAGTATAGCATCATATTGGCAAGGCGCACATAGCACCAGTGACCATGAACAAGCAGTCAGTAACTTCCTCAGGTGATTGAAGTGAGACACTGCAAAGTCACTTGACATTACCGCCTGCAATACACAAACAAAAAATATTAATGAATAAAAAAAAAAATGCAATATCCTGCTCCACTGCATGATAAAAGGTAACAAATTGTACAGTCCCTACCTATTATATCATGCATTAAGCACAATAAGGCAGTATGTTAGCTTAGAGAAAAGGTTGGGTTTGGGGGGGCAGGGGGGAATGGAGGATCAATGGAGTGCCTTGCTATCCTAAGCTATGGGCGGCTGTATGTTTCTATTGATGCACATGTGTGCATTGCTGTACAGCCGCTGATTACTTTCACAGTACAAGCGGCGCAGTCCCCCCATCCGCGTGAGGTTCCTGGGTCTCCTGCTGTAACAGGGGTCCAGGGTCACATCAATAGACTACAATATGGCAGGAAGAGACTGACGAACATCCGGTCTTTGATCTCCTTTGCTCGGAATGAAACTGGAAGCAACGAGGAATTAGTCACTTAGTTTTTGTGAGTCGACAGCCTCTGGCCGATGCAGCTGAGAAGCATATAAACGATCAGTTGCATGTGGGCAGGGGAGACAATGGTATTTTTTTTAGACCCTCAAATGTCTCCACAAATTGTAACTGTCACCTGCCCAATGCTATTACACCGAGCTTTGTTTAACCCCTTGAGTAAAAAGTTAAATTAAAATAAATAAATACAATTATAATAAAATGGTTTTAAATGCAAATGTAAACCAAGGTTGCACCACACAGGTGAGGTATCCCCAGGAATAGCAAGCGCAATTCCAGCGCCAGAGCTCACAATTACTCTAAACTGTTGATGACCGAAAAGGATTTTAAAGTGTCACTATAGAGATTCTTGGATGGATACCATTTTTTTTCTGCAATATCATAGGCACACACAATTTTAAGACTTGGCATATTTGGTATCCATTTACCCATTCTTTATATTTTACCAAAAAAAGGGATTTTTAAATACAGCTTACCTGTAAAATCCTTTTCTTGGAGTACATCACGGGACACAGAGCGGCATATTCATTACTATATGGGTTATATGGAGTACCTTCAGGTGTGGACACTGGCAATCTCAAACAGGAAGTCCCCTCCCTATATAACCCCCTCCCCTAGAGGGAGTCCCTCAGTTTTGTAGCAAGCAGTATGCCTCCCAAAATGGTCACCCAAAAGAGGGGTGGGAGCTCTGTGTCCCGTGATGTACTCCAAGAAAAGGATTTTACAGGTAAGCTGTATTTAAAAATCCCTTTTTCTTTCTCGTACATCACGGGACACAGAGCGGATATTCATTACTATATGGGATGTCCGAAAGCAATGCTTTAATGAGGGGAGGGAGACATCTTCCAAAGAAGGATTTAATTTTAGAGGTATACTCAGATACTAGTAAATCCAACTTAAACGAGAAATGTAAATCTCAAATCAAATCAAGGGAGCCCCCTCAGATCCTGAGGAGCTTGAACGCGGCCTGTAGTACTGACTGCCCAAAGGCTGTATCCGCATTCCTTCTTACGTCCACTTGATAACATTTTGTAAACGTGTGGACTGATGACTACGTTGCTGCCTTGCATATCGAGCCATAGAGATCTGATGATGTGCTGCCCAGGAGGTGCCCCTGGCCCTGGTAGAATGGGCCTTTACCGACAAAGGAGGAGGCAACCTCTTCAAACTGCAGGCCCCGAACAATTAATTGTTTAATCCATCTTGCGATGGTGGATCAAGCAGCTGCCTGACCCATCTGGGGCCTTCCGGTAAAACGAACACCACACATCTGTTTTCCGAACCTTCTCTGTAGCTTTAAGATAGGCCTTTATGGCCCTGACAATATCCAACGTATGCAGCAACCCCTCCTTTCTAGAGGTGGGTTTTGGAAGAAGGATGGAAGTACCACATCCTGGTTCAGGTGGAAAACTGGATATAACCTTTGGTAGAAAGGAAGGATGAGGACGGAACCCGCCCTATCCTTATGCAAATGAGATATGGTTCCTTACAAGATAAGGCTGCCAATTCCGATACTCTCCTGGCCCGAGAACTATGGTGATCAGAAAAATACCGACTTTCTAGTCAGTAAAATCAAGGTACCTCAGCCAACGGCTCAAGGGGTTGTTTCTGTAGGGATGACAGAACAAGATTTAAGTCCCATGGACAAAAGTGGTGACTTGACAGGAGGATTAATACGCAAGACCCCCTGTAAGAAGGTCTTTACCAGCGAGTGGGTGGCCAGCGGCCTCTGGAACCACACTGACAGAGCTGAGATCTGTCCCTTGATTGTGCTTAGTGCCAGGCCTTTATCCACTCCTAGCTGGAGAAAACTTAACACCCTGTCAATAGTATATTTACGGGAATTCCATCTTTTGGATTCACACCAGCCTACGTAGTTCCTCCACACCCTGTAATAAATCACCCTGGAGACCGGCTTTCTAGCCCTAATCAGGGTAGGAATTACCTGCCTAGACAGACCTCTACCCCTGAGAATCAGGGATTCAGCCTCCAGGCCGTCAAATTTAGACGCTGTAATGTAGGGTGGAGGATCGGGCCTTGTGAGAGTAGGTCTGGTTGTAGAGGAAGAGTCCAAGGGTCTCCCACTGCCATCTTCAGGACTAGTGAGTACCAAGTCCTCCGGGGCCAAGCCGGAGCTACTAGAATGACTGGCTTGTGCTCCACTCTGATCTTGCGCAACAGGCGAGGAAGTAACTGTAGCGGAGGGAATGCATATAGAAGTTTGAATTGATGCCAAGAGCAAACCAACGCATCGGTTCCGCAGGCCATAGGATCCCTCGCTCGAGACACGAACCTGTCTAGTTTCTTGTTGAACCTGGATGCCATTATATCTACGTCCGGCATTCCCCACCTCTGGCAGATTGTCTGAAAGACCTGGGGATGCCGAGACCACTCCCTGGCAACCGACTCTGGCGACTTTAAGAAGTATGCCTGCAGGTTGTACTACTCCGGGAATGAATATCGCCGAAATGCAGGGTACATGAACCTCTGCCCACTGAAAAATCAAGCTCACCTCTTGAGCGGCCTGACTCCTGGTTCCCCCTTGGTTGTTTATGTATGCCACCGCCGTGGCATTGTCTGACTGGATTCTCACCGGGAACCCCTTTAATCTGGAGGTCCATGCCAGAAGGGCTAGGCGAGCAGCTCTGATCTCCCAGATATTGATGGGGAGCTGCCTCTCTGCTTTCACCCCAGTTCCCTGGCGAGAGGACCCCTCGAAGACCGCCCCCCCCAGCCTGCCAGGCTGGCGTCTGTGGTAACTACCTTCCAGACAACAGGGCTGAAGGATTTAGAAGATTCTGGGGGTTCAACCACCAGGCCAGGCTTTGATGATAGCGTCAAAGGGGACTCTAAGGCATGTGCCCTCTTGCCCCAGGCTGCTAGAATGGCTGCCTGTAGGACGCGAGTGTGGATCTGAGCGTATGGTACTGCCTCGAACGTGGCCACTAGCTTGCCTAGTAATCGCATACACAGGCGAATAGTTGGTTTTTTCTTGTTTAGAACCAACTGAACCAATCCCTTGATAGCCTCGATCTTTACCAGGGGCAGGACCACTCTTTGCTGTTCTGTGTCTAACCTCATGCCGAGGTATTCCAACTGCTTTGTAGGCTGGAACGCTGACTTTCCCCGGTTTTAGGACCCTGCTGAATTCTTCGAGGTACCGAACCGTGAGGTTTACTGCCTTTTGCAGACCCGGTCGTGAGTGATCTATGATTAAAAGGTCGTCCAAGTATGCTAGGACTGTGACCCCTTGGATCCTTAAATTGGCCAGAACTGGGGCTAGGATCTTCGTGAATACCCGGGGGGCCGTGGCCAGCCCGAAGGGGAGCGCCCTGCTGCCCCACCGCGAAGCGTAAAAGTCTTTGATGCGACTGAAAGATTGGTACATGAAGGTAAGCATCCTTTACGTCTATGGAGGCCAGAAAATCGTCCCTCTGAAGCGCGGCGGCTGCTGACCGGATGGATTCCATCCGGAAGGAACGAACCCTTAGGTAACCGTTTAACCTCTTTAGGTCCAAGATTGGCCTGACATCACCGTTGGGCTTTGGTATGACAAAGAGATTGGAATAGAAACCTAGCCCTTGCTCTTGGGCTGGCACCTCTATTATTACGTCCTGGCAAAGCAGGTGATCCAAAGCTGCCAGCAATGAGGCCTTCCTTGCTGGATCCTTTGGTAGCCTTGATTCTTGAAAAATGAGGCGGAGGACACCTTAGAAACTCCAGTCTGTAGCCTGTGGTTACAGATGCCCGGACCCATTTGTCGGGGATCTTGGCTTCCCAAACTTCTGAGAAGAAACGAAGCCTTCCCCCCACCCGCGAGAGTGGGGGCGCCCCTTCATAAGGCAGACTTAGGGGCTGTCTTTGTCGGCTTGCGATACCATGGCCTCTTACCCCCAGGGGCCTGTCCCTGCGATCTACTGTTAACGTTGGATCGTGCAGGCGGCCGTCGATACTGCCTGGAATTTGAGGGCCCCGAGACAGGAAAGAGCTGCCTTCTAAATGTAGGACCCCGGAATGTCTTTTTGACCGGTAAAAGGGTACTCTTGCCCCTTGAAATAGTCTGAATATATTTATCCAGATCCTCTCCGAAGAGTCGTCCTCCATGGAAGGGAAACCCTGCCAGAAGCTTTTTGCATGGGGGCTCCGCCGCCCAGTTCTTCAGCCATAAGAGCCTTCTCATGTGCACCAAAAATAGTGATAAACGAGAGGCCTTTGTCTGGTCTTTTAACGCCTGACAAACACCAATCGCAGCCACCGCTGGCTGCACCACTGCTCCTGCCGTAGCAAAGGATGCTTTTAAAAGTGTCTCTAACCTTTTATCAACCGGATCTTTAAACATATGTATGTTTCCCACCGGGCAAGTTAGTGATTTATTCACACATGAGATGGCTGCATCCACTACTGGGAGCCTCCACCTCTTGGAGAATTTTTCCTCCATGGGGTAAATGACCGCAAATCATTCGGTGGCAGAAAAATCCTGTCCGGCCGTACCCAATCCCGAAAGATCAATTCCTCCAAAAGAGGATGGACTGGAAAAACTGCGTTGCTTAACGGAGCTTTCAAAGAGCCCAGAGAGGATACCGGAGGAACCTGAGGCTCTGGCAATGGTAAACTAAATGCCGAGCGGACCATGTCCGTCAAAGACTGTACCCACAGTCTTTCTGTCTGAAAATGGTTCCTCCGAGGCAGACCCCTCAATCCCTGAACCCTCTTGGTTCAGGTCTAGTTGATCCTCCTGTGATTCCAATTCCTCCAGAGAGAGAATCTCAGCATCTGAGGATACACCTCTTGGTGATGGGGATCTAACCCGTTTCTTACCAGGAATAGCTCTAGCGATCAATGCTGCTATTCTCTCTTCTAGCCCCCCTAGGGATACGGCTAGCATCTCCTCTGTGATAAACACAGGCTGGGCTGATCTGGGCCAGCCTCCGCACCAGATCCCCTTAATGGCTCATCCAAGGCACCTTTTATGTTAATAAGTTGCGGGGAAAGTATCGGCATATCAGAATCAGAAAGGGAACCCTTTGTTTTTGGTCTTTTTTGTACCCTTTGACCCCGAACCTTTGGAAGCCATAATACAAAATCGAGGGACTCCGCCCACACAACAGACTGTAGTGGGCAGGAGTACAAAACCAGAGTTTAGGGGACAATAGATCACTAATGCCCAAAAACTGATGGGATCCCGTATGCTTTTTTTTTTTTTTTTTTTAAATATATATTATATATTTTCTTTTTACAACATACAGTGACCCCAAACTTAGTTTGCCAGCCTCCAACCTGCTGCAAAAAGGGGAATTTTTTGGCTTAACAAAAAAGGCATTGGAACAAAGTCCAGCATGTACTACCCCTCTTCCGCCACCGGGAGTCACTGTTCTGCGGCTCTGCGTCCTCTCCTTCTGAAAATCAGCCTCAGACTGAGCACTGACAATGCCTGCTGTCTATGACAGCACTAAGGCGCGCCTCCTGTATGACGCCGCAGGCACGCCCCCCCCCCGCCCTCCTGTCTGAACGGCGCGAAAAAAGTCTATAAGACGTGCGCGCGCACACGCGCGTATGCCGGAAACAGGAGGAACATGGAGGAGCCGCGCTGCTGGAGATCCAGGAACGCAGAAACAGGCGGCAGATTCAAACCCCCGGCCAGGTAGGACTCTCCAAAGGCCCCTAGGGATCCTTACTAGCCCTAGGAAGAAAACAGCAGGTTTAGCTAGCAACACATTTTTAGACAGGGGAACCTAGTGATGGGGGAGAAAGGGTGTCATCCTGTCTCTCTCAGACATAGTGAACAAGGTTGCCCATGCAGAGCATACTTAGGCTATCCCCCCTTTTAGGTTACCCCGGAGAGCCTGCTGTCGAACCAAGTCCCGCAGGCTCCCCTTACCTGCTCCATGCAGCAGGATGTTTGTCCAGCAAACTGATCCAATCTTCTCCCATCTCCGTGGGTAGCGTAGTAGACCTTCAGCCCTGGGGTCCTATGAAGGTACCCACTGTCCTGGACCTATATAGCACCCTGGCAAGCAGGAACTTATGGTTTTTACAAACTCCAAGTCCTGGGCCCAGGGTCCAGCCCTCCAAAGAGGAGCATTATAGGCAAAACCCCACGGCTTGGGGCCCGGGTACTGTCCACTTTGGCCTGAGGCTCCTTGGACAGATCCGGTTAGCCCGCCCTTAATCCCAAGGATGTGGAGCAAAGCTATTCCGTGACCAACACCTAAGACACTGGCGAAAAAACTGAGGGACTCCCTCTAGGGGAGGGGGTTATATAGGGAGGGGACTTCCTGTTTGAGATTGCCAGTGTCCACACCTGAAGGTACTCCATATAACCCATATAGTAATGAATATGCCGCTCTGTGTCCCGTGATGTACGAGAAAGAAAACTGGGTATTGTGTTGTGTGCACTAAATTTCATATTAATTTAAATATATTTTTTTCCAGAAAACATTTTTTTGATAAACAGTTGCACAAATATCTCGCAACATAAAAAAATTGCAGCTGCTAGTTATTTTACAAGGCCTCTACTTTCAGAAAGAATATAATGTTCTGGGGGTTTTTAATAAATCAAAAAACCTGCTCTAGTACTGAAGTGGTTAAAGAATAAGTTCACCTTTGGGAGCATCTTTCACATTATACCCATATTAAGGGTGTAAGGTGCAACATGTTTCAGCAGTCCCAACCCCCGATTCCAACTCTATGATAGCCGGCAAATGTTCTTCTCCCCGCACTCGCTGTCACAATTTAAAAAAAGAACGCGACCACACGGGGTACTGCTGAATGTGAATGAAAGAACTACAACTACGCCTGCCATTGTGACAGATGGCTTGTAGTTCTCAATGAACTGAGAGGGTGCTGGTGAGCACTTTTGTAGTTCCATTGCTCTTCAGTAAAATTGTCTGTTCATATGGGAAGTATGAGCAGACAGCTATACTGAGAGTCTGCAGGATCCTGGCATTGCACTTGTGGTCATGGGTGCAATGATTTTCAGGCTTCTGCAGGAACAAATAATAAATGCATTTATTATGTTTTCCCCCAAGAGGTGAACTTGGCCTTTAAGCATAATTATTTCTCTTAACCTCTTCAATGCAATTTGGGTCAATGTCCAGTTTGCATCCCTGCATTGTCATATGCAGATATGCGGATCCTATAAATCTTATGCACATGGGAACTACAACCAAAAACCACTCTACATGGGTGTTAGTGGCACCAAACTCACAGCAGTAAGGCCCCTTTCACACAGTGACATGTGGTGTTATGGATTGGCGGATGTCTGCTGACATCCAATCTGCTAAAGTCAGACGGATGGAAACCCCATTTTCCATCTGTCTGGTGGATCAGATCGGATGAAAACAGACTCTACGGTCCGTCTTCATCCGATCCCACATAGAGGAGAGTGGCACTGACAGGTCGGTCCCTGCACAGTGTGAAGAGACAGGCCTGTCATCTGCCCGCTCAGCGGGGATCAACGGAGCGATCCCTGCAGAGAAAAGCGGTGCCGTATACGGACACGTCCGTGTGAAAGAGCCCTTATGCTAAAAGTGCTGCATACTGACAGAAGGGAGTTCTGTTTGCCATTGCTGGAAAAACACTCTTCCCGATCATACATAAAATAGGTTAATCGGTGTTCTAATTCTAAAGTCATACAAGTTAATAGTCTGATTTTAGTTGGTGAAAGTTAAACAGTACCTGCATGCCTTCTTGGCCAGAAATGCCAATCCCAACGTCAGCTACCTGAATCATGCTCACATCATTGGCCCCATCACCTTGAAACAAAAAATAAAGTGAGGTAAAAAATAAAAAAAACACATACATATATTTAAAAGGCAAACCAGTATAGGTATACTAACCGATAGCTAGAGTCATGACCTGCAAATTATTCCGGACCAGTTTAACCACTTGGCTCTTTTGCAGCGGAGTTGCCCTGCAGCAGATGACAGCTCTGCATAGCTTGGTGAGGTAGAGGAACCTTTTCTGCAGGGTTTCCTGCAGGGCAAACTCCAAGCTCTTTCCATCTATGATCAAGGCAAAGTGCTGCTCTTTCTTCAAAGGGTCACTTGAGTTAACATGGCTTTCGATCTCAGCAGTCATGTGGTTCATCAACACTTCACAAGTTCCCTGAAGTAGACCAGAGAGTGGCAGTGAGTGTATAGCCATATACAGCACAATAAAGCATTCACATATCATGCCAAGTGCAGGAGGGAAATGTACATTATTTTTGCTGAACCATACATAGGGTAGACATTGTGCACTTATACAGGGTCATGTCAAATGTGAAGATTTCATAAATAAAAAAAAACAAAAAAAAAACAAGGGACCTCAAAAAAAACACGCAACCTTAAACCAAGGGAGCGCAGGCCAATTGCTTTGGGATGGCAGGTCGGCAAGCCCAGATTGCGATCAACAGTTTGCTGGTTGCTCATAATGCTTGGAGAGTTGGCACCGGAGAAATCCGGAGGCGCCTAAGCAGATACTTTCTCTGCAGCATCAGCTCCTGTTCCAGGCCAAGTGATACCAAATGCACTGCGACAGAATTTTTTAGCGGCTTGGAAAACAATGCCAGCAGACGCTATAAGAGGAAAAAGCTTGGTGTATTAAACATGTACACTGCACTTTTGCTATGGGCATATTGGCACTTATAAAAAGGGTTATTAGGCTGCTTTCACACCAATGAGCAGTGGTTTACCCACACCGTGGGTGCAGCGCAGTATGGGTAAGCTGCACTGAGCCATAGACTTCTATTATATCTTGCAGGTTTAGTGCACTTTCAGAAACTGTACCACACCTGCAAGATGTAATAGAAGTATTACGGCTTAGTGCAGCTAACCCACACTGCGCCACACCCACTGCACAGGTAAACCACAGCACATTGGTGTGAAAGCAGCCTTAGAGGGGGCTCAGGACAATAGGTGCTTGTTTACATTTGCAGGCTGGGGGATGGAAAAATCCCGAAACTCATTGTGGCCTGCAAATGGTTACCAAATCACTCAAGTGGCCATCGCTCTTTAAAAAGGTTGACACTTCAACTATAGGACCACTCAAAAATATGCTGCAAGTCTATAAACCCCTGGACAATCATTAGAAAAGTGGAAATATATAAGAACCACTATTGTTAAACAAAAAGGTTCAGAAAAATGATTTTGGAGTTTGATTTTACCAATCCATCTACACCAAGTCAATGATTAAGTTCTGTTTGGAGTGAAAGGTCAAGGTGTGGGTATGCGATTTCTTAAACTATATGATAGAAGATTTTGGAGCATGACAATTGTTTCTTCTTTAACATCAAAGTCTACATTGCTAAAAAATCAACTTCATCGTAAACATGGTGTATCTAATTTCAAGGGGGCTTAAAGGGGTTGTAAGGATACATTTTTTTCCCCTAAATAGCAGTCCTCCTTCACTTACCTCATCCTTTGATTTTGCTTTTAAATGTCCTTATTTCTTCTGAGAAATCCTCACTTCCTGTTCTTCGGTCTGTAACTCACCACAGTAATGTGAGGCTTTCTCCCTGGTGTGGAGTGTCATGCTCGCCCCCTCCCTTGGAATACAGGAGAGTCAGGACGCTCTCTACATTGCAGATAGAGAAAGGAGCTGCGTGTTAGTGGGCGTCTTGACTCTCCTGTACTCCAAGGGAGGGGGCGAGCACAACACTTCACACCAGGGAGAAAGCCTTGCATTACTGTGGGGAGTTACAGACAGAAGAACAAGAAGTGAGGGTTTCTCAGAAGAAATAAGGACATTTAAAAGCAAAATGGAGGGATGAGGTAAGTGAAGGAGGACTGCACTAAGGTAAAGGAAGGCATTTAGGGGAAAAAAATTGTACCTTTAAAACCCCTTTAAATGCCATTTTGATTTCTAATGGACTTTGGCAGCTTCCTGCTGTTTAGATTACCAATCTTTGTACTTCTCACCATTTTTACACTACTTGAACCTTCCATTACAAACAGTTGTAAAATTAAAAAGAAAATATCTTTGGGTTGAACTCCAGGCATACAGCTAAATACACAAATGAAAAAACATATATGAGAGATTTCTTATCTGCAAAAGGATTTGTTTTTTTGTCCACCCAGTCCTGAGATTTATCATAAATCAGGATTCTTCCAGTGGGATCCTAAATGGATATCTACTTGTTTCAGGTCCATTTTAAGATCTCCACAATGGCTGCCCCCATATACTTCTCAGCACATATGTCCTTTAAAAGCTCCATACTCACATTGTCCAGTCTGCTCAGGGTCAGAATTTTGTCACTGTGTTCCAGCAGCTTGCAGGCATAGGCAACATTTACCGCCGTTTCTTCTTTGTCCCCGGTAAGCATCCAGATTTTAATATCAGCTTCTCTCAAGGACTCGATTGTATCTGGAACTCCTTCCTGCAGACGATCCTCTATTCCAGTGGCCCCTGAAAGATTTAGGGTTTTTGAAAGATATAAACTGAAACCACAAAGAACACTAAATTCCAGGAGAAACAGGACTTGATTTATAAAGACGTCAAGGGGAACAAAACATTCCTGCTTTTTGCCAGGCAAGTCTGAATTGTTTTGAAAATGGGTTTTGTGTACTTGCTATATGTATGTGAATGTGCCCTTCAATAGGCAAAAGAGAAACATATTTGAGAGCCCACCTTTAGACCAAATTCCTATCCAATTTAATAAAAAAAAAAGAAAAAAGAAGAAGCATACATAACTTTCCTAGCCATTCACAAGCAGGGCCCACTTTTTCTCCTTTGGTGGGTGGTCTTCAAAGCTGAAGAGAAAGGTGTTAATGACTCATGTTCTGATGTCAGTGCCATGCTTAAGAGAAGAAGCCTAGAAGTTTGTCTAACAGCCTAGGCTCAGGACAAGGGTTCAATAACAATGGCCATTATTCAACCCAAGAGGAACAATGCTGAAGGGTGCAGCCAAGTGTCTGTGGAGACAGTGTTGAGTATTGCAGCAAAAGCGGTTTGCTTATTTTATTTTAGCAATTCATATTTTATTTTATCTATTAAGAAAGCCTGGAGTTAGATTTTAAAGGGTGTTCCAGGTTAAATGAAGAACTGAAAAGGATTCCCCCTTCCTCTGATGTTCCTCAGCCTAGGAATGGTGGTTGCTGGAAAGACTTCTTTATATCTTTACCTTGGTTACTAAAGGGTCTTGTCCCACGAACAGCTCTATTTACATCCAGAATAATAGGCTCTGGAGGAATGCTTTGCTCTGCTGTGTTTCCTGACAGAATAAAATATTGGCACCGTGGAACCTTGCAGGGCAGAAGATTCTGAATGCCTCCATGTAAAGAAACACAATGATTATTCCAATTTAGCCATTCACAGTATATTGATACTATCCCCAAATTGCCCACCTTTGTAGTTCCCAAGTTTTACTCACTGATGCACTTTACCTAGGGCAGTTCACTGTTGGAATTAGGGTTGTCCCAATACCACTTTAAGACGGAGTACAAAGTACTGATCCCCCCAAGTACTCGCCGATAAAGATTACCGATACTTTTTTTTAATGTCGTGTGACAATTTGAATAATGGGCATGGACGTCACTTATGGGCACTGAAAGGTGGCACTGATAGGTGGATGCCACTTATAGGCACTTATGGGCAGGCACCAATTGGCACTTGCATAATAAATTACATGAATGAGGAGACGAGAGGAAGGATTTTGCAATGCTATTTGGCATATAGCATTGCAAAATCCTTCATCATTCATGTCATTTAACTTCTAGTAAGTATATGCTGCGACGCCCATATTGGTACACCTTGCACTTGGCTGCAGTAAGCCAGCAGAGGACATCTTGTTACACCCAGCTTAAACTATATGGGCTGGGTGTAACAAGATGTATGCTGCTGGCTTATTGCAGCCGAGTACAGGGTGACCCAAGATGGCTGTCGTGAAGTTTACCCTTCCAATGATGACACGGAACGTTACTTCCTGTACTGAATGCAACAGCTCCAATTTTAGAGCTTACCTGGTTTGGCGATTCACCGTCTCCACTTGGAAGTGTTCACAGCTGGTGATTTGCTACTCAAGGAGTGGGCACTGTCCCATGGCAAAAGTCACATGCTCTATCAGTGGGGGGCTCCGACAGAGCAGGAAAGTGGCGAGAAGTGTAGATCAATATAACTTGCTGGGGGGAGGGGGTTATGCTGGGCGTCAATGTCTTCAATTTTCTTGGTGTAAACAGTGGCCATACAGCTTAAAAACCACCAGCGAGCACGGTATGAGACAAGATTCCCATCTTATCGTGGGTACTGGCAAATACAGTATGCATTAAAATTATAGATTTGTGAGCCTTGTTTTAAAGTGAAGTGAAGTGAGAAAAACAGGTTGCTATGGCAGGCCTTATTCTGATAATTAGTGCCAAGTTGACCCTTTGACTTCAGTACCTTCCGAATCACCAATCTGGAAAGCAGAATTTACACAAAATACTAAAGTACTGAAGCAGAAGGATCAGCATGAGCTGGGGAAGTTGAAGTTTTATGTCAAAAGGAGTTTGGCAGTGCTGGGCATCAATGGCTTCAATCTTCGTGTAAAAAGTGGCCGTATGGCTTAGAAACCACCAGAGAGCACTGTCTGAGACAAGATTCCCATCTTATCTTTTTGTGGGTACAGTACTGGCAAATACAGTAGGCGTTAAAATTAGAGGTGTAAGCCTGTTTTTAAAGCGAAGTGCAGGCCTTATTCTCATAATTAGCTGCCCAAGTGCCAAGTTGACCCTTTCACTTCAGTACCAATCTGGAAAGCAGAATTTACATAAAGTACTAAAGCAGAAAGATCAGCATGAGCCGGGGAAGTAGCATGTCAGAAGGAGTTTGGCAGTGACCACTCATCACTCATGACATGTTAGTATCTTGGTATGGTGGCAGCCACTGTCTAAAACATTAGAAGCCTTGTATACACTTTCTCCTAGCAATCTAAGGCCGGCCATAGATGGAGAAGGTTGCTTTCTCTGATTGCTGAGACAGAAAAGCAGGCAAAGGACAGATTGATCTTCTCCTCAGCAAATCAAATAAGGCTTTGTATTCATTAAAAAATTACAGAGTTTCCTGTGAATGGCTGAGCCCAACTTGATTTTGTTCCAGAAATGGAATGGGACGTTCTCAAATTGATGCCAGAGCACAGTACTGCATACTACATGACCCTTTCACTTCAGTACCAATCTGGAAAGCAGAATTTACATAAAGTACTAAAGCAGAAAGATCAGCATGAGCCGGGGAAGTAGCATGTCAGAAGGAGTTTGGCAGTGACCAAACTCATCACTCATGACATGTTAGTATCTTGGTATGGTGGCGAGCCACCTGTCTAAAACATTAGAAGCCTTGTATACACTTTCTCCTAGGCAATCTAAGGCCGGCCATAGATGGAGAAGGTTGCTTCCTCTGATTGGCTGAGACAGAAAAGCAGGCAAAGGACAGATTGATCTTCTCCTCAGCAAATCAAATAAGGCTTTGTATTCATTAAAAAATTACAGAGTTTCCTGTGAATGGCTGAGCCCAACTTGATTTTGTTCCAGAAATGGAATGGGACGTTCTCAAATTGATGCCAGAGCACAGTACTGCATACTACATGTAGCGAATGTGGGTATATTCAGCCTGCCCATACAGGGTTTTGAATCTCAGCAGGTTCCTGTTGAACATGTGGAGCTTCGAACCGCCTATGGCCGGCTTAAGGGAAAATATGTGAGGTTTTTATCAGCAATAAATAAAGCACAGAGATAGTGAAACAACACTTAGCGTTAAAACCACTCACTCCATTAAAGTGCTTGTCTGAATATCTGTAGGTACAATCTGAAAAGTGTCACGTTACCTTTTAAGTGAAAGAACTAGTTTCTATAAAAACCGTGTCCTTTTAGTAACCTCACCAGCCTGTTATGCCTTTACAAATATCTGATCTGGATATTCAGCAACCCGTGCAGGTTATACAAGATGTAGCAAGAACAGACTTACCAAGTAGGGTAAGATTGGTTTCCAGTCTGAGCGCAGACTCGTACAGCAACTCTTCTCGATTGTCAATACTGGTCTCTGCTAGAAAGTGAGACTGTAACCATTCTGTATACTCTCCCTCATTCATCACCTGCACAAAACAGGCCAAAAGTAGATTTACAAAACACATTTAAAAAAAAAACTACAGGTTCACGTTTTATAAAATACACCAATTTAGGGCCTGGATAGTGTTGCAATATGTTCCTGAAATTAAAGCTGAACTCCAGACACTAACATTTTATTATTAAAAAATATTCTTCTACAGTCAAAAAAAAAATCCAATTTCCCTTGTAAAAGTAGCTTCATTTTTGCATAGCAATTAGGGGTGGAGGTGCAAACCCTCCCATGTGTCTCATTTAAAGTCCCAAATATTCCCTCTTTATCTGAAACTTAATAGGGATGGAGGCGTGTATGGTTTAAAAAGCCTTCACGTCCTTGTATCTGACCCCTAGTGGTCAAGTTACCATATACCACATAGAACACAGTTGATCTTGATGGACACCTTGCTGCTGTTATTGGCTCTGCTCTTTCAAGCCGATTTGTTTCTGTGTGTTCTGCAGCCGGCAGGTTGGCCAGTGATTGTTTGCCCCGGGAGTTGTGACGCACGCTGTGTGCCCTCCCTCGCAGACACTATGGGGGTGGGGAATTGGGCGGGCGCTTTTACCACGCATCGGCTCCACGCCTCCCGCACTATGCGTACGATGTCCGGTGGGTGACATGTGGGGAGTAGGTACGGCGGCTGCCATGCAGTCTCTCCTTCACAGTCATGCCAGTGTGACGCTGGATGGGACCCTGGCTACTGGGCTCACCCTGCAGTTCCCATTCGATTACTTTTTTTAAGCAGTTACCCTCTGCACTTCAGATTTGGCTCCTATTCCATCAGGACCCACTTGGGTAAATACATAGCAAGCTCTCAATGTATTCCCAGTTTCTCTTTCTCTACAACAAGCATCATTACTATTTCCTTACTCTAGCTTTCATCCTTTTCTCCTGATATCAGGATTATTATCTTCTCCTCGCTATATGGACACCTCATTCTGTTCACCTTGGTGACATGTTCCACAATACTTTTTATACTGTGGTGATGGGTTTACGCTAGATTACATTTCTTTCTATTTATACCATTATGGTAAACCACTTTATTGTATACAATATAGAAACTCCATCTACTGTTATATCAAGATTAGGGCTGCAACCAATGATTATTTTCATAATCAATTAGTTGGCCGATGATTGTTTCGATTAATCGACTAATCGGATAATCTTAAAAAAAAAGTGTTATGTACAATTTTTAGTTGATATGTAAAAAAAAAAAAAAAAAAAGGCAATTTATTCTTAAATATCCATATGCAGTGGTACATATAAATAACCAACTACAGTAATTGTAATGCCTTACATTACCTTCTCTGGGTTCAGATGCTGATCTTCCCTGCACAGAGTCTTTAATGTGATTTGTATTTATTTTTTTAAAACAAACTTGTTATACTTACCTGCTCTGTGTAATGGTTTTGCACAGAGCAGTCCAGATCCTCCACTTCTGGCTCCTCCTGCCTTCAGAGTGCCTTAATAGCAAGCTGCAAAGTAAAGTATAGAGCGCCCGCTATAGCAAGGTAAAAAAACTTCTGCCTTTAGAACCACTCACTTCCTGCCCAGGACTACATGTCCCATGAGGCATTGCTCCTCACACTTTCATATTCACAAATTCTTAGGCACTTAGTGACATGTATGGATGGTGTACTGAGCTGTACATGTGCTGCACTGTATTCCCTGATATGTAAACAAATAATGCATTCTATATGCAGGCCAACTAATCAACTGGCCGATTAATCGATTATGAAAATAGTTGACAACTATTTTCAGAATCGATTAGTAGTCGATTAATCGATTAGTTGTTTCGGCCCTAATCAAGATTCTTTCATACGAAGGTATGCTAGCAGTAATCGTTGTGCAGAGCACAATAGCGCTGTAGGAGGGTTTGCAAGTGACTGTGGTAATGAGAGAATCTGGAGGCCAATTTACAAAAAAAACTTCATGAAATAAACTGAGCAAAGAATCACTATTGCAATGCGAGAACCAGCGCGATTGCAGTGAGCCGTCCACATCGCATCTCCCAGCATGCAGTTTACACCGCTTTCTGCGAACTTCTGCGGGTGTCAATACAAAGTTAATGACACCCCCAGATCGGTTTGCAGATCACAGTGCAAACTGAATTCAGGCAGGAATCGGATCACATGGGTGTTCATACAATTCCAGCGCAGAAAAAAAGCATTTTCGTGCAAATGCAATGCGAGTTGAGTCATCCAAATTGTATGGCTGAATTCACATTGTACAGACTTAGCATTGCAAATCTCATGCGATGTCTGTGTTTGCAAAAGTGTGAACCTAGGCTGAATAAATAAGGTGAAAAATAAGTCTTTATTTACTTAATCTGCACATGATTGGGTACTCAATGTGAACACAATTTCTTGAGTGAATATACTCAACACCTTTAGTAAATCATTCTGGAGATCCATTGCAGTAGCATTGTAGTACAAATCCCTACATTTATTACCACACAAATATGGAAAAAACAGCATGTAAAATGGATGGAGCAGGATTTCATCTAACAAAAGAGGTATCAGGAAAAAGGGACATATCCTTCTGACTGTAAGTTATATGATTGTGCTAAATTTTTGTGCGTTTTTTTTTTTTTTTTTGGGCTGCACCTACTAAAGGGTAAGTTTATCTTTACAGAAGAATCTGTAAGGTGAACATACACAGGACCCTCTCCCATCCTGCTGACCTGCATGACGACGTTCGCTCGTTTTATGAAAACGGTATAGCCTCCTTACGGCTCCGGGGCTTAGAATTTCCGGAAAAAATATTGCCTTTATTGGTAAAAAAAATTATCAAAAACTACAAGTCACAGCAAAAACAGAACACACAGCTGACGCGTTTCACACTAGTCTTTAATCAGTACTAATATCCGGGTTTGATTAAGAGCTAAGGACTAGTGTGAAATTGAAAGTTTTTGCTGTGACTTGTAGTTTTTGATCTCTTTTTTTACCAACACATTTTTTTGGGAGTGTAGCTGTCCAAACACATCCTTTCATTTTGCTATATGTATTGCCAGCACCCTGGCTTCTGAGAAGGATAATTACAAATTAGACCAACCTGGAGCGGTTGGTCTAACCAACCTTAGAATTTCCGGAGCTTAATCTCTTAACCACTTAAGACCTGGACCTTTAGGCAGCTAAAGGACCCGGGCAGGTTTTGCGATTCAGCACTGCGTCGCTTTAACAGACAATTGCGCGGTCGTGCGACGTGGGTCCCAAACAAAATTGGCGTCCTTTTTTTTCCCACAAATAGAGCTTTCTTTTGGTGGTATTTGATCACTTCTGCGGGTTTTATTTTTTTGCGCTATAAACAAAAATAAATAGAGCGACAATTTTGAAAAAAGTGCAATATTTTGCTATAATAAATAACCCCCAAATATATATATATATATAAAAAAAAAGATGTATTCCTTAGTTTAGGCCGATACGTATTCTTCTACCTATTTTTGAAAAAAAAAAAAAAAAAAAAAAAAAATCGCAATAAGCATTTATCGGTTGGTTTGCGCAAAATTTAGCGTTCACAAAATAGGGGATAGTTTTATTGCATTTTTATTAATTATTTTTTCCTACTAATGGCGACGATCAGTGTTTTTTTCCGTGACTTCGATTTATGGTGGACACTTCAGACAATTTTGACACATTTTTGGAACCATTGTAATTTTCACAGCAAAAAATGCATGGTTTACTGTGAAAATGACAATTGCAGTTTGGGAGTTAACCACAAGGGGGCGCTAAAGGGGTTATATGTGACCTCAGGTCTGTTTCTAACTGTAGGGGGCTGTGGCTGTAGGTGTGACGTCATCAATTGTGTAATCACACGATCGATGACGGCACCACAGTGAAGAACGGGGAAGCTGTGTTTACACACAGCTCTCCCCGTTCTTCAGCTCCGGGGACCGATCGTGGGACTCCAGCGGCGATGGGGCCGCGGGTCCCGGTCACAGAGCTTCGTCGCGGGCGCGTGCCGGCTGGGCACTTAAAGAGGCTGTACCTGTACATGCATGTGCCCAGCCGTGCCATTCTGCCGACATAAATGTGCAGGAGACGGTCCTTAAGTGGTTAAACGTACTCAGGATAGATGTTTAGGAGCATTCTAATTGGGCTGCACCGACCAATCAGAACCAGCATAGCCTGTCCTCTCAGCGGGAAAAAAAAAAAGAGAGAAGGACGAGGGGATTTCCTAGCACCTAAGCTGTGAGGCGGTTATACTGGGGCTCAGAACGGGTGATCGCCGTCATGCAGGTCAGCGGGACAGGGGGCGAGATGAGGGTCCTGTGTATGTTCACCTTACAGATTTTTCTTATGAAGGTGAACTTCCCTTTTAAGCTCCAAGGTAAACACAATAAAAAATAACTAGAAATGGGTGATCAATGAAAACACAATTTATATACAAACAGGCTGCCAACTACTATAATCTGATTTACAGAACAAATTGCAGAAACATGAAAAAAAATCAAAGCTCATCTTTACCTTTTTAGCAATACATAAAGTGCGGAGTCCGCTTCTGGCATATCTATCTAAATGCCTTTGTGTTAACATTCGGATGTCAGTTTGCAAGACGTCTCTTTTGTTATCTAAAAGCACAATATATGCAACAATGAACTTAATATACAAATTGGCATATTCTACAATAAAAATATTCAGTACATATTCCTCATTTTAGGTTTCACAGGGATATTGGTTGAAGAAAAAATAAATAAAAAATACAGCATTGTTAGACGATGGTAAAATTATTGAGCGAGGCATGAGAAATGGCGTCATTGAGAACCATAGTACTTTAATGTTGCAATACCAGGTTTTACCAGCAGGTTGTCCAGTTTTACAGCTGCAAATTCACTTAAGAAAAATACTAGAAACGGTGAGCAAACCTAACCGAAAGGAATTCTATGGCGCACAGAAGAACAATACTGCCAACATGTAGGGTTTTGGTCAGTGATGGCAAACAACCGCCCCCCAGGCAGCCGCACTACCTCCCTAGCGAATATTCATTCACTATTGTCACACAACTAGGTGGGCTTGTGCGCCCCTAATGGATGGGCCACCACTGGTTCTGGTGGGCATGACTAATACAGGAAGTGCATTTATAGTAATTTAATATGGACCTACTAAAATTAGCAGTGTCTTTTTAGAAGTGCAGTGGTCAATGTTCAAGATACAGGAGGCCTCAACGAGCACCCTTGACATCACTAAGGCCCCTTTCACATGTGCGGACCGTATGTCCGCATTTTCATCAATCCGTTGCGGATGAAAAACGGGACATACATTGGTCCCTATGTGATTGCGGGTGTCAGCGGATGACCATCCGCTGACACCTGTAATCACCTGCCTCCGCAAAGATCAGATTTTTCGGACGGAAGAAAATCCTATTTTTCTTCCGTCTGGCGGATCGGATGAACACGGACATACGGTCCATTTTCATCCGATCCCCCCATAGGGGAGAGCGGAGGAAAGACAAAGCAAGTCCCTGCACAGTGTGCGCGGACCGCCCTGTCAGCCAACGGCTCAGCGGGGATTTTACGGAGGATCCCCGCTGAGCAAAGCGGACACACGGAGGCGGATCATTACTGATCTGCCCGAGTGAAAGGGCCCTAAGAGACCACACAATATTCAGTATACAATGTGATACTACAAAGGACTAATCGGAGACTCCAGACATACTACAGTAAATGGTCACGACTGCAGAGATGCCAACAATGTCTGTCAGAAACTGTGAACATCCTACAAGTGTGGTTGGAAAAACTGAATACATATTGCAATGTTTTGGAACTACATTTCCTATGATGCTCATGCACGCTGCAGTGTAGTTGAGCATCATGGGAAATGTAGTCCCAAAACATCTGGGGTGTCAAGGTTCGCCATCACCGCTATAGAGGCACACATGTAATAAATGACAGCCCACTCACTCCCTCCCTCCCTCCTCTTCCTCTTCCTCCATGCCCACTAACCAGCTAAATAAAATGGGGTGAGATATTAGATGTAGATTAATGAAGGCTTCACCTCTGATTTGATAGATTTGTATGACAATTTGAAACCGTTTATGAATATTATTTATTTTTATTTTGTTCCAAAGGCTGTCCCCCCCCCCCAACATGTGACCAGCAGCAGAAGACTAGAAGCTCCTTCTGCTTATGTTTCCCTGTAGACAGGCTGGGAGAGAGCTGTAACATAATAATAATAATAATAATAAATCAGCTGTATATCAATAAGGACAGTGCCATTTACCACATACAGAAATAGAAGGGACAATGTAAATTAAAAGGTGTGTTTAGTATAACTTTAATACACAATAAAAATGATGGCAAAAGGGTAGGGCTGTGGAAATTAACTATTAATTCATTGATTAATCTTGAATTTTTTTTGATTGATCAAAATTCTTTTGATTGATACTCGCCTCGCCGCCGGATTCCGGCCCTTCAGGGAGTTCCCTCGGAGATCTGGTGACGTCACAGACACCAGCGGGGCTTGCCATGTCCATCTGAAGGGCTCCTTTGCTGTGCCTTCATATCTGCATGCCGGCGGGACCTTACTATCTGCCACACGCAAGAGCTGTTACACTTCCCTCTATCACTTCCAGAGGGATGGTTGTAGAATCCCAGGTTGATAGAGATCAACCTGGGATTCTACAGCTATAGACAGAGTTGTGATAGTTCCCTTCACGGGACATCTACATGCCGACAGACTGATGTTAACCTCTCCTCATCTGGATTCATCAGTGGCATCGTTGTACACATTTTTATACCAGTATCATACTTGGCTACATGTTTTTATGACTGCTTTTGCTACCGTTTGGTATTACTCGCACCATTTTTACAGTTTATGTAGCTACATCGATTTTATCTCCAGTGCAAAATGTATTTTGTTACCTACTTAACTACTTGCCGCCATCGTTTTACGGCGGCAGGTTGGCTCCCCTGCGAGAGAGCCTGTAGCTCTACGTCAGCTCTCACGCAGGCAACTAGGGGCGCACGCGCCGCTCGCCCCCGAGTCCCATGCCCGACTGCCACCGGGCACCCGCGATTGCTCGTTACAGAGCAGGGACCGGGAGCTGTGTGTGTAAACACACAGCTCCTGGTCCTGTCGGGGGGGGGGGGGGGGGAATGCTGATCTTCTGTTCATACAATGTATGAACAGAAGATCAGTGATTTCCCCATGTCAGTCCACCCCCCCATACAGTTAGAACACACCCAGGAACATACTTAACCCCTTCCCCGCCCCCTAGTGTTAACCCCTTCACTGCCAGTGGCACCGATCGCTATAAAAATGCCAATGGTCCCAAAAATGTGTCAAAAGTGTCCACCATAATGTCGCAGTACCGAAAAAAGTCGCCGATCGCCGCCATTACATTACTAGTAAAAATAAAATATTAATATAAATGCCATAAAAATTCCCCCTATATTCTAAACGCTATAACTTTTGCGCAAACCAATCAATGAACGCTTATTGCGATGTTTTTTTATGAAAAATATGTAGAAGAATACGTATCGGCCTAAACTGAGGAAAAAATATGTTTTTTTTTATATATTTTTGGGGGATATTTATTACAGCAAAAAGTAAAAAAAAATGTTTTCAAAATTGTCGCTGTATTTTTGTTTATAGCGCAAAAAATAAAAAAAACACAGAGGTGATCAAATACCACCAAAAGAAAGCTCTATTTGTAGGAAAAAAAAGACGCCAATTTTGTTTGGGAGCCACGTCGCACGACCGCACAATTGTCAGTTAAAGCGTCGCAGTGCCGAATTGCAAAAAGTGCTCTGGTCTTTGGGCAGCAATATGGTCTGGGGGTTAAGTGGTTAAAGACTATAAAAGTTGTATTGCTCTTCCCATCGAGTGCTGCCTTGAGGTGTTTTTTGTATCCTGCTATCCATTTTTCCAGTGGTTGGTAGCTGCAAGGAGATCAGCTAAAAGTAGTTGGATCTGTATGTGTGTTATAATTAATCTAAATTAGTCGATTAATCGCAAAAAAAAAGGATTAATTGAACACAAAAATGTTGATCAGTAAGAGCCCTACAAAATGGTAATGGAGTTTTACGTGAGCCAGGCAATATAAAAAGTAGGCTAAAGACAACAAAGTTGACAGTGATGGTCAAAAACCTTTTTCCATACTCTGATACTACAGTTATTATCTGAGTAGCTGTAGCCACCTGATTCTAACCAATGATAGAATATTTACATCCTGCGATGACTGGGTCATTGACACGGTTTATTTATTGTTGCAGCCGATAGGACAGCTATTGATCCCAGCTGTCACCAATAAATAATGATGTACTCTACAAAATTAAAAAGTCTACATGTCCATTTGTAAATCTACAGCCATTGAATATTGGCACATATGAATGGTTGGTCAAATGTACAATTTATATATTCTAAGATTGGAACATGTAAACAGGCAATCCAATTGAAGAACATGTCAGCATTAAGTACTGTGTTCAAGAATTCTTTAATTCTTGGGTATACATCATTTTTACTGGAGTAATCCTTGTAAGAGACAGACCTAATTAGCAAAAAATAAAAACACTAAATGGATAGCACACATACAACAAAACCTACTTGGCTTTTGTTTAGTATAGCTTGGGCATAGTTGAAAACAATCTGAACCGGAGGCAAAAAACTAAAAAAAAAAAAGTAGTAATGTTTCCAAAGTATAGATTTTGATAGTTGTCACCATAGCAAGTACTTTAAATTATTATTATTATTATTATACAGGACTTATATAACGGAAACAGTTTGCGCTGCGCTTTACATATGGAAGATTTCCCTTCACCTCCAGTAGCAACCGCAAAATTTAGTATTTTCATAATTTTTATAGCGAATACAAAAAAAAAAAGGGGGGGGGGGGGGATTTTCAGAATGGGGACAATAAAAAGCGGTACTAACCCCTCAACTACTATTTTTTTTTGCACTGGAATGGGACCTTTGAGGCACAATATATATCTAAAAACACAATTTATTTGATATCAATAATCATAAAATGGATTTCCCACATTAAGCCACTACATATATTAGAATATCCAAATGAAGCACAAAATGTTAAAATAGCAATGTGATAAAGTAAAACATTGTATCGGGAATGAGAGATGATACCGCTCTAAAAACTGCTGATCCCTTGGCTTCGCTTCCGTCCCACTAAACCAAAAGGGTGCTATGAGTAGCCACCTTTTTTCTGTTCACTTGACTGAATCGCTTTGGTTGTTTTTTGGATTTTATTTGTACAATAAAGACATCGTTTTAATCACTTAAGACCCGGACCTTTAGGCAGCTGAAGGACCCGGCCAGGTTTTGCGATTCGGCACTGCGTCGCTTTGACAATTGCGCGGTCGTGCGATGTGGCTCCCAAACAAAATTGGCGTCTTTTTTTCCTCACAAATAGAGCTTTCTTTTGGTGGTAGTTGATCACCTTTTGGTTTTTATTTTTTGCACTATAAACAAAAGTAGAGCGACAATTTTGAAAAGAAAAAAAAAAAAATGCAATATTTTTTACTTTTTGCTATAATAAACGTTCCCCCCAAAAAAAATATTATATAAATATATATATATATATATATATATATATATATATATATATATATAAAAAAATCCTCAGTTTAGGCCGATACGTATTCTTCTACCTATTTTTGGTAAAAAAAAAAAAAAAAAATCGCAATAAGCGTTTATCGGTTGGTTTGCGCAAAATTTATAGCGTTTACAAATTAGGGGATAGTTTTATTGCATTTTTATAAAAAACATTTTTTTTTACTACTAATGGCGAAGATCAGCGATTTTTTTCGTGACTGCGACATTATGGCGGACACTTCGGACAATTTTGACACATTTTTGGGACCATTGTAATTTTTACAGCAAAAAATGCATTGTTTATTGTGAAAATGACATTTGCAGTTTGGGAGTTAACCACAAGGGGGCGCTGTAGGGGTTATGTGTTCCCTAATGTGCGTTTACAACTGTAGGGGGGTGTGGCTGTAGGTGTGACGTCATCGGTTGTGTATCCCTATAATAGGGATGACACTATCGATGACGCCGTTACAGTGAAAAAAATGGTGAAGCCGAGTTTACACACAGCTCTCCCCGTTCTTCAGCTCTGGGGTCCGATCGCGGGACTCCAGCGGCGATCGGGTCCACGAGTCCCAGAGCTTCGGACCGGGTCACGGCGCGCCCGCGACCCACGGCTGGGCACTAGCACAGGACATACCTGTACGTGCCCAGCTGTGCCATTCTGCCGACGTACATGTGCAGGAGGCGGTCCTTAAGTGGTTAAAGAGTGCGGCAGTCCAGGATCTTCTTCTATCCATTGTATCGGGAATGAGTGATTTCTTGTGTTATGATTTCATGAATTTGATCCACTTCTTCAGGACCCACCAGAAACATTTCTTCACATAATCTAAATAAAATCAAAAATGTATTATCCCGGTGATTCCCATCCCCAACATTAAACGGGATGATGAATTTTGAATAATTTTTATGGTTTTTGTTTAAATAATTATGTGACCAATTACTTTTAACAACTCCTGAAAAAGTCATGAAACGCGTCATCCACAAAGAATCGATCATTTCTGATACATTGTTTTGCTTTATCACATTGATTTTTTATTTGTACTACATTTAGATATTCTATGATATTTTGTGGATTAATCTCAGAAATCCATTTAATGAATATTAATATCAAATAAATGGTGTTTTTAGATATATGTTGTGCCTCAAAAGTCCAACTCCAGTGCATTTTTCTTTGTTTGATAGTAGAGAGGGATCTGCCATTATTCTTCTTAACCACTTTAACCCAGTGCCGATCCTGACCTCCCTGGGGCCTCAAGCAAAATGACATGTCACAATAAAGTTGAAAAGTGGGTGGGGGGGGGGGGTGTTCTGCTATCGGAAATTAGACCTTAGATTAAAGTGAGAAGCGGGTTTGCTGACTCCTTACCTCTTCTCCAATGCAGCCAGCGAGTTGAGAGGCGGTTGAGGTGCCGAAAATGACTTCTCACCAGGTGGGACCTCTAGTAATTTGGGGGGCCCTTAGCGGCTTGCATAGAGAACCTATAGGGCGAATCGGCCCTGACTTAACTATTTTTGCTGGAAATCTAATCTAATACAGCTAAACTGTAAAAATTATGGGCAGAGGCGCTTTGCAGTGGTTTTAACCTTTTCTTGCCCGCTAGCGGCCGAAAAGCGCCGTGAAAATGCCAGTAAAACGCCACTAAAAATGGCAGCGCTTTACCGTCGACTCACCCACCACCCCAGTGTGAAAGGGGACTGAGAATGTCCTAACTGCACCTACCAAATTCAGATACAAATTAGCAACACAGCAGATCTAATATTAATACAGTTGACTATTACTTATGATGTATTCTGATGTCATATATTGGTTGTCCCCATCTTAACCTACCTGGCGGTCTTCCCGTGTGTGGCACGGGGTGAGATTTTTAAGCTAAGATCGGTAACCCCGTGCCACACACGGACTTGCCTCGCTGGATGCAGAAAAAAAAAAGTTTTTACTTACCTTTTCTCTGCGATCCAGCGATGAATCCCCGCAGTACACGGCGGCCGGATGTCCGCCTGATGCTGTGTGTACCGCCGATTCCCTTCCCTGCGAGCGTCGCGACGTAGGGGGGGGGGGGGAACGGCGCCAAATTCAAAAATGTAAACAAACACTATACATACAGTACACTGTAATCTTATAGATTACAGTACTGTATGTAAAAAATACACACCCCCCATGTCCCTAGTGGTCTGCCCTGTACACTACATGTCCTTTTATATAATAAAAACTTTCTCCCTGCAAACTGTAGATTGCCCATAGCAACCAAAAGTGTCCCTTTATGGCAAAAATTGTTTTAGAGCAGCTAAAAAACAGCGATAATAAATCAGAATCACTTGCAGAATTTAGCGATAGTGATTTATGGGGAAATTCGTCATAAAAATAATAAATAATGACAGCAAAAATTCTGCAACTGAGCAAATTTCAGTGATTTTGATTTGATTACATTATTGAATCATTTTTACTATAATTATATTATTTGTTATAATTTTTTATAATTATTTATTATTTTATAATTTTTAATAAAAAAAAAAAAAAAAAAAAATCATACCCGGGATGCCTATTAGACTCTTGTTTGGATAGATTTCAGTGAGTTATTCCTAAGAATTACAAGCCTACAGTATAAAACGCCAAATTCCCTTGCAAATAATGGTACCGCTTTTAGCACCTAAAATCTGAAAGAATCATACCGCCAGGGAGGTTAATGAATAATCAAATTGTACTATAAAAACATAAAAGGATGCAGAGCTTACCATCAGATGTAGGGAATAGGAGATCCATTATAACAGAATCTGCTCCTTTAGTGTACACCACAACCTTATTTGCCAGTGGATGGCGGACTACAATAGACATCCTTTTTCTGACAGAATCAAATGGTAGAATGTGCAGCAGCTGAAATGTCAAGGACCCAATAGTGCCCAGTTCTACAGTGACTTGATCCGGTGTCCGCGACATAAGAATGCATTTATAAGCTCTGGCAGCATGCACCAGTGCAGCTTCATCAGGAGACTCGGCCTCATAGTCCACCTCACATGTGACAGGCTTATCTTGGTCAGCAACAGGATCTGTAGGGTCAGATTTCTCCAAGCTTTCCGGCAATGTCTCCCTGGTAGAGTCTAAGCTGGCCTCCATGGTTTTGTCCCCCTCAACAGGAGAAGTCAACTTCATTTTGCTGAAAAAGGGCAGTTTATACACAAAGTTATTGGAGGATTCTGAAGAAGAATCTTTTGCACCCAGAAGTGAGGCTGCGCTTATCTTGCCACAGAGAACCTCTGAAACATCTGCTTGATTTCCTCCAGGGATTTCATTGGGCTCCGTAATAGTGAGGTCATTCTTCCCTGCTTGCAAAACATAAAGGCAACAACAATTACACGCCAACGTAACTGCAACAGATTCTGATCAAAGGTAAGACAGTTAAAGAGCGCTTGTCACTTAAAGGGTCACTAAAGGAAAAAAATGTTTTGCTGAAATGACTGTTTACAGGGTATAGAGACATAAAAGTTAACTGATTCCTTTTAAAAATGATTAAAAAATAGATAAAAATAAATCATATAATGTGCCTCTAGTTTCACTTTCGTTTTTAAAATGGTTTCATGTTTCTGTGAAGTAGAGAAGACACACAGAACAAAAAACAAACAAATACAGGGCAGTGTTTTGTTTTTAAAATGAATCTGATTGGTTCTGAGGAATTTTAGACACACAGCTTAGACAACCGTGAAAATCTGCCATGAGTTTTTCATAAGGAGCCAGACAACCAGGAAGTGTGGAGATCAGAGCAGAATAACAGTAACTTCAAATCAAAAAACGAACAATGAGAACATGAAAACAGCACTGCATTAAGGTAAAGGAAGCTATTTATTAAAAAAAAAAAAAATCCTTTAAAGGATTCCAGGTATGGTTACATTGGTCAAGCTTGGACTAATGCCACTACGTACAATACATACACCTTACCTGACCGATGCCCCCCGGGAGCTGAAAATCACTGAGGTAGACACTGCTACCCCAGTGATCTGCACTTCCTTTAGGCCCTGTGCTGAGCGGCTGGCTTGCTTCATTCTGAAACCAAGAGGTCAACCACTCAGCAGAGGCGTCATTCACAGAATGCTTTGCATTTTCTAAACTACTGCAAAGCATTTCCTGACTGGACAAGGTGAAGAAGTGGGGCAATGACGTCACTATGTATTAAATATCCATACCTTGCCTTTAAATAAGCACATAAAAGTCAAGGCTATAGTATATACTCATTGAAAACACTAAGGAGTCACATGACACTGGGGAGGGAAAATGGCAAATTTTATCCCAATTTGGACATTTTCACTCTTTTGTTGCCAACAGTTAAGACATTAATGGCTGTGTGTTGAGTTATTTTGAGGGAACAGCAAATTTACACTGTTATACAAGCTGTACACTCACTTCTTTACATTGTAGAAGTGTGATTTCTTCAGTGTTGAAAAGCATGAAAAGACATAATAAAATATTTACAAAAATGTGAGGGGTGTACTCACTTTTGTGAGATACTGTATAATACTGGTGGTAGGTGGCTTCCTTTTATAATGAGCACTGAAAATCATTCCTCATGTCACATTTTGACATTAGCTCCTTCCCTAGTAAGTTCCCAGTCTTGTTTTGCTTAGTTTACAAGAATACAGTACTCTTGTACAGTATGTATCCCTGCTTGGGAGATGGTAGTAGTAGTAAAGATATTTGCCAGCACACCATGGAACGACATAAAGCATCCAAACTGATAATTTATTGCATGAACAGAACACAAGGAAAGTGCAACATGACCCCTTCCTCAGGCATGCGATATGATCTATCACAGGGGTGCCCAACCTTTTGAAGAGCGAGGGCCACTTAAGCGACTTGCTAACCGTTCGCAGGCCACAATGAGCGGAGCGGGTGGATGGCATGTCTGTGTCTGCATATGCAGAGCGGTCACGGGACACAGCCCACTATTTTTTTTTTAGCGGATCGGATTGGATGTATGACACAAGTCGGTTTATGTCTACCACTACTTAGAGGTGAATGGAGGGTCCAATTGGTTGGACTGACCATGTAAAAGGGGCCCAAGGCTGCTTTCACACTGTTGCGCTGCGGTTTACCAGCACCGCAGTGTACCTTTTGGCTTTCCTGCACTTTGCAATAGACTTCTATTATATTCTGCAGGTTTGGTGCACTTTCAGAAAGCTCACCAACCTTGCAGGTAACAACCGAAGTCTATGGCTCAGTGCAGGTAACCCGCAGGTGAACTGCTCTGCACCTGCGGATCAGCTTGAAAGCAGCCCAGTAACCACTGCAGAACAGATATGCCCATATATACTCTGTGATTTTAGTAATAAACTGACCTTTAATAACAGTATTCTATTCCATCCCAGAGCAGGAGGTCGCAGGCCACATCAGAGGGCTCCGCGGGCCATATGTGGCCCCCGGGCCACTGGTTGGGCACCCCTGATCTATCACATGCCTGACGAAGGGGTGCTGTGTGATTCCAAAACATTTCACTCGCCTTGTGTTGTTATAATGCAATAAATTATCAGTTTAGACGCCATTTATGTCGTTCCATGGTGTGCTGGCAAATATATTTAACTGACTTTAACCAGTATCCAGCTGGTTGTTGCTGCAGCACCCAAATTTGAGCACTCATCCAGGAATGTGTGCGATAGGAATATGAAGTATTTCATGCTTGGGAGATGTCCCATCACTGCCATATCTCCCGTCATTGGGACAGGATGACAACATAAACCCAAATTTGGGCACCTGATAGAGTGTGATGCCTGGTACACGAGAGCGAGCGCGCGAGAGAGCAAGCGCGCGAGAGAGCAAGCGCAAGAGAGAGCAAGCGCAAGAGAGAGCAAGCGCAAGAGAGAGCAAGCGCAAGAGAGAGCAAGCGCGAGAGAGAGCAAGCGCGAGAGAGAGCAAGCGCGAGAGAGCGCGAGAAAGAGCGCGAGAAAGAGCGCGAGAAAGAGCGCGAGAAAGAGCGCGAGAAAGAGCGCGAGAAAGAGCGCGAGAAAGAGCACGCAGAGCTGAGAAAATGATACATAGTCTAAAGCTTTTTCACTCTATACAAGAAAAAAACTATTTGGCTGGTGTCGGAATGCAATCATTATGTCACCACATATTCATTATAAGGAACAAAACAGTACCTTCTGCCGGGGCTGATTAGGTAATGACACCACCACAGTATTGCAGATGGCTAAAGCAAGGAAGAAGTCCAGGATATAGGAGGCCTCCAGTGTCATCTCTTCACAGCGATTTGATTGATACAGAGCCGGAGGGCTGATCTGGTAAAACTTCCCCTCGAGTCCAGGATCTGGAAACACATCCTTCTCCTGGTAACCCAATGCAAACAAGCAGTTATTAACTTGTAATGGATTTTCGGACAAAATCTCAACAATGGAACAGCTTCAAAATAAATAAAATAAGAATACTACTCTTCCCTTGATAAACTTTTAACAAATACAGTGGAACCTCGGATTACGAGTATAATCTGTTCCAGGAGTATGCTCGTAATCTAAAGTACTGGCATATCAAAGCGAGTTTCCCCATTGAAGTCAATGGAAACGAAAATAATTAGTTCCGCATTGACTTCAATGGCATGCAATACCGCATGCGGCCAGAGGTGGGAGGGGCACCGGAGAGCCTTGGAAATGGCTGGAAAGGCCAGAGAACACCTCGCAAAGACTCCATTCCTCGGGACTTTGTGGCCATTTCCGAACGGCTCCGCTCGCCCCCCACCTCAAGCCAAACGCGGTACTGCACACCGCTTTGGCCTGAATCCTGCAAACCGATTTAGTATTTTTTTTAAATACAGTGCTCGAATTGCAAAACGCTTGCTAATCGCGTTACTAGCAATTCGAGGTTCCACTGTACATTAAAGTGAATTATACATATGATTAAACAAGATGTGTGAATAAAATCTTGTAATACTCTCCTATTAAGTTAAAAGATCGTTCTCTCTCTCACGTAAAAAAAGAATAGACAGAATGGGCATTAGTGGCTTCTTTGGAAGTAGGATGGTGGGTCTTTCTTTTTTTTTTCTCCCTTCTCTCCTCTCTTTTCTTTGTTTATTCTCTCTCGGGGGATAGAAGAACACACAATCCAAACAGAAGAAATGGAGTGTGTGGGGACAGAGCAGACATACCCCACCGTAGCTAAGGGTGATGTGGAGGAGGGGAGGTGAATTATACATTTTTCAATTTTTCTTTTTGATTGTTTTTTTTTTTTTTTTTAGGGGGGGGGGGGGGTAGAATAATTGATAAGTTTTTGATAAGACAATTCAGTCTATTTTTTTCCTGCAATGTTTATTTGTGTCTAGTAGGTAAATGATAAAACATAAGAATGTACAATGTTGTATGGAATGTTGTTAATAATAAAAAAAATTGATCATAAAAAAAATTTGATCATAAAAAAATAAATAAAAAAAAAGTTGGTATATATCCACACAGGAATTGTCTGAACAAATTTTCTAAAATATGGAACAAATGACTAGAAACGCCAGGCCTGGTACCAACCCAATTAATTGTGGATATGTATTTAGTCCTTATGCTGCTAGGATCAAAATGATACTTGTGTGTGTCACCCTGTGTCCATTCAGACAGGCCCCACCCCCTTTCTCTCCCGATTGACAGCAGCGGGAGCCAATGGCGCTACAGCTGTGTCTCAGCCAATCAGGGGGGGAGAGCCTCGGACGGTTGAGGCAGTAGTGCACATCACTGGATTGAGATGGGGCTCAGGTAAGTATTAGGGGACTGCTGCACACTGAAGGTTTTGTTTATCTTAATGCATAGAATGCATACAGATAAAAACCTACTGCCTTTAGAATGACTTTAATAAAACAGAAAATGTTCCTGCATATACTTTTTTTAATCTTATTTTTATTTAATTTTTTCACATTTCTTCAGTTACTTCCTGATTTCCAGGCCTAGGCAAAGGATGTCATAAAATGTCAGGAGTCTTCAGGAGGAGAGAAGAGGTTTTCCCAGCTAAGCACACCCTCCTAGCTGCATGCCTGAGCGAAGAGCAGATGGATTCCAGGAAGTGATGCATGAATCATCTGCCCTTACGCAAGATGGCCACAGGCAGAAATTCTATGGGGGTGTTTTTTTTAAGCAATTTCTCAGCAAAATAAAGCATGGAGACATGAATGGATTGACAATTTTGCTTTTAATGTTAAAAATTAATTGGATTTGTATTTTTGCTTTGTGGTGCTCAGATACAGTGTAGTTCGGCTGGCGCAACATGCTGGCTCTCTACCGGTCTTAAGTAAATGATAAGCAATATCTGATTAGCTTTCTCCATCAATTGGTAGGACCTTGGTTCTATATTTGTGTACCAATTCAGCTTTGATGAGAAGCATTCCCACCCCTTAGAATTATTGGGAACATTACAGAGTTTATTGGTGATCAATGAATATCTCAATGGATAGGTGCTGATACAGCAGCTCTATGATCAGGCGGTAGCCCAAATACCAAACGGACTTGCATATTGTGTTCTAAGGTGAGGATGCAAATATTTAAACAAACCGTTGTATTTGTCTCTGCTAACCCTCTGTATGAGTGCACAAGTATTGTAAAAAAATATGTAATAATTATTGAGTGATGGAAGGGTGAAAGAGTCGAGTTTGCGATTTATTGTGCCAAGAAAACTTTATTGCAATAAAAAGGATCAGACTTAAACAAAAAGCATCACAAGGCTATAAAACCTCACTATTGATAAGTACAAACCATGGGGCTGCTGAATGCAAAATGTCTTGGTTGTGGCAGAGAACCAGTTCCATCGCCATCTCCTCTCAGTTCTAAACCACTTGCAGACAGCTTGTTTAGGGACTTGTTGCTTGGCATGCTCCTCACTGATTTGGGGCTTTGACTCTTGCACTTGAGAGCTGCACTTCTGGAGGAGAATGGATCCACAGATTCTTCACAGTGTAGATCAGGATCTTGATAGGACTGCAGTCGTTTGGCTTTAAAAGCAAAGGCAACACTATGAACTTAAATAGTATGTAACCCCAGAATTTCATATTCTTGATATGTGCCTGCCGTACCATGTACTTGTATGAAAAAGCATCCTGTTTGCGTTGTATTGCTTTCTTTATGTGAATTCCCTGGTGTTACGGTCAGTTCTCTGCTTTCCTAAAAAGAAAAAAAACTGACCACTCTAAGCAGGGTAACACGTCGTGGTCAGTTCTCCAGCTATCCGGGGAACTCAGCCTGCTCTCTTCCAGTGATCAGACTTGTCCTAAAAACTCCACCCCCCTGCACATCCTTTCACTGGAAAGATCAGGGTGCTGTTGCTTTACTTCTCGAGCTCCTATGCAACAGAGAGCAGAGAGCATGTGATCACTTATAAAAAAAAAAAAAAACACCCCCCCCCCCCCCCCCCCAAAAAAAAAAAAAAATATTCATCATTTTTATCACACACACACACACTTTTGCCTTTCATTTGTAAACTGAATTTTCTTTTCTTTTTTTTTTTTACAAGATGATCCTTTACAATCACTTTAATGACTTCAAAACACAAAGCATTGTAAAACATATAAAACAAAGACAAAAGTGCAGAGCATATTGACCTTTGTGCATAATAAAATCATAAACCCTTTAAACAATAAAATGCACTCAATAGCATACAGGGATATGGCTTGGACATTTTTTCCCACATGCTTTTGTGTGGCTGTAGTGATGGGTGCAGTAGATACCCAGAATGCCATTTACCAAACTGAAAAGACATAAAACAGTTAGGACCCATTTGCACTTATTTGTTTAATGCACATTAAACAAAAGTACACAGATTAGCTATTGTTTAAAATGGTGCTTCACATCTGTGTGACATGTGTTGGGCAAAAAAATGTATATGTATGTATATATTTTTTTTTTGTGCAGTAAAGGGTCTAGTGATAACAGCGCATTAATCACTTCCCACCCAAGGTAGGTACCTGTACGTCCTCAGTAGATATGTGCCTTCCCGTTTGTAACGAATGTATTTTCGTACAAATTTGTTAGTATTCGTACCCGCGGAACAATGTGAACATACGAAAAACTGAAAGAACCAAAATACAAAAACGACGGGATTACGAATGAGCCAAATAACGAACAAGCGAAAATACGAACAAACGATTCGACAATCTTACGAAAATACGACAAAACGTCAAAAGAACGAAAATGACATCTATAACGAATGATTTGCATTCCGTATTTTAAATCCCTTGTCTGTTCGTATTTTTATTCGTATGTTCATATTTTCATTTGTGTGTTTTGTAAATCTTTTTTTTTTTTGTCTGATCGTAAATTTGTGTACTTGTATCGTTCTTTAGAATGGGCAGTGAGTGTAGTTAGTGAATCAGCTTTTCTCTTTTGTGCTGAGTGCAGTGTAAAGCCTCGCACACACAATCGGACTTAAAATAAACTTTTCTGTGGATTTTTGTCTGAAGGGAGTTCAGTTGGCCAGACTTTTGAACCCGAAAATGGTTTTCTGATGGAGCTTACAAACTATCAGATTTTTTGAAAAACGAATGGAAAACTATCGTTTTTAAGTTTGTTGGCAAAAAAGTCAGACCGCGTGTACAGGGCTTAATAATAGTTAATATGGATGAGCCGCGTGTTAAAAGTGCCGCGAATTCCGCAATGTATTTACGAAAGTACAAAATGATGAAAATTATGGTCTAACAAATAACGAAAATGAATTAAACACAGAATTACGAATCATCCCGCATGTACGAAAAAAAACGGTAAGGCAAATACGAACCAATCGGAATACGAAAAAAATTGCATCTTACGAAATACGAACGGGTCCGAATAGGAAAACGTGTGTCTTACGAAATTACGAATCGTAATAGTTAGGCCTACAGAACGAGACGGAACGAAACGAAAGAAAACAACATTTTTTGTTGTGCACATGTCTAGTCCTCAGGTTTCAGTGGTTATGCCAGCACCTACGTGCATCATCCCTGTGTCACATGCTTTTCAGCCAGCGATTCTTTCAGGCAGAAGTGACCTGAGGGGCCATTTAGCCACTCGATCTCTTCTGCGAGTGGCATGAAAGGGTCCCACACTCCCCTCCCCGCCCTCACCTTTCCCAGGCTCTCTGTTCCCCATTGCAGAGGCCGGGAGCGATGCTGCCCGGTACGGGAGGGGCTGTCGCTTCCCTCTCTCTGTAACCCTGAAAACCAGGAGTGACGAGTAGTAGTCACTTCTGGTTCTGCCCCTTGTTTACCTGTTTAGCCCACTAGCAGCCAGAAAAGCAGCCGATTGGACCGATCTTCTGTCTGATCGGATGCTGGGAGCCAGAGGAGAGATTTTTCTCCATAAAAAGGACCCATCATGACCCATGCAGTTGCAAGGGATTCTGTTCATCCTTTGTGATAGCAATAAAGTTAGTACAGAAAATTTAAAAGCACCCCTGTCGCACAGTGTTTTTCCTTCTTGGCTGGTTTTGTTTATGCCATACCCAACCCTGGCCACTAAGGTCCGGGACTTGGGAATCATTTTGGATTCCAAATTGTCTTTGAAGGGGCAGGTAAACCAGGTGGTAAGCCGGTGCTATTACCATCTGAAACTCCTGCATTCTACATTGGATTTCATTGACGAGGTGGACAAAGTCCACGTGATCAATGCTTTCATTGGTAGTCGGTTGGACTACTGTAATGCGTTATATATGGGGTGCTCAAAAACCCTTCTGCATAAGCTTCAGTTGATCCAAAATGCGGCAGCTAGGTTGCCAACGGGGGTGGGCTGTCGGGCCCATATTACACAATCTCTGAAAGCCTTGCATTGGCTACCGGGTGCTGAACGGGTCTCGTTCAAAGTGGGTTGCATCATCCACAAAGCAGCTATCCATAAGATAGGCCCAGGGTATTTGCAAAAAATTTTTTACCTGTTACGTTCCCAGCCGATCGTTAAGATCTGCTGATCAGGTTAATTTGACGGTCCCTAAAATTTAGAAGAACTAAATGTGGAGGGAGGACTCTGGATGCACAAGGTTCAATATTCTGGAATTCTCTATCTCTATACTTAAGACGGGAGAAGGATTTGTTAAAGTTCAGGAAGTTTTTTAAAAACTTTTTTATTTTCTCAGGTCTATGGCCTTAATTAGGGTAAGATATTAGCAGTTTTAGTTTTTAATGTTATTATGTGGTTTTATACTGTTATTATACTGTAATGTGGGTTGTGTCTGTACATGTATTTGTGGTTCTATGAGCGCATCGAGGCCTTCAGGTAATGACTGCGCTCCCAAAAAGCATTTTTATAAATAAATCAATTTAATTCACAGGTGTTTTTTTTTCCCCAAAAAAAATTACGTTGGAAAAAACGCTACGCAAATACACGTCACATACATACAAAGTTGCAACATTTTTTTCTATAGGGTCCCTGCTAATATTATATATATATATATATATAACATTTATGTTTGGGGTATCCAAGTAATTTTCTAGCAAAAAAAAAGTTAATTTTTACATGTAGGAGTGAAGTGACAGAAATTGCCTGGGTACGAAGTGGTTAAAAATGTATCTCATGTGTTAAAATGGATATTGCAACACAGCATTACAGCATTCTTTGCTTGTCTAAAAAAAGTCCAGAACAGCCATATAAAAAATAAGCCTAATTTTTACACGATGAGCAATGGATGAATTTTCATACAGAGCCAGAAGCACCGCTACCATCTGACACGTTTGGGTGTGTCGAATAGCGTGTCTTCCTTTAGTGCTATTAAATCCCTACAGGACACAGTATTATATTGCTTTGATTTTCACAATGAGCACTAAAGTATATTCAATAAAGATGTACCATTGGCTTCATGAGAATATTCCACACCCGCAATGCTGCATCTACGGAATACCATCTTATTCTCTGTAAGAGTGCCAGTTTTGTCTGAGAATATGTACTGCACTTGGCCCAGGTCCTCCGAAATGTTCAGCGCCCTGCACTCGATCAAAGAATCAGACTTTTCACAGTAGAAATCTCGGTCATTCTGGATGAAGTACATTTGCCCCAGTTTAACAAATTCAATAGAGACGTAGAGGGAAATTGGAATCAACACCTAAATAAAAGCAAAAACAGTTCAATAAAAATAAAAAAAACACAGCAAACCAAATTACTAATAAAAACCTAAAGTTTTGGCCATATGGTAAAAGCAAAAAAAGTCTTATCATGCAAAAGACGATCTTACTTTGCCGAGACCATATTTTAGGTCTTGTTCACATGGAGCTTATATAAAAGTGTACTCCCATGGAGGGCTTTGTTTACCAGCATCGGTGTGCTGTGCATCCCTGTGCCGGTAAACATGGCACTCCATGGGGGTACCCTTATGTATGCCCTGTGTGAACGAGGCCTTAGGGTTATATGTTATTTGATACAAGTAACAAAACATGTATAAAATCTTTGTTTAGCCCAAGTACAAGGGTCTCTGACATTTAGCTGAGGGCACAGGTACACCGTCCAGCGCTGTTGGACCCCTTTCACACCGAGACGCCTTGCAGGCACTACAACGCTAAAAATAGCGCCCTGAAAAAGCCGCTGCTAGGTGCACTGTCCAGCTACAGCAGCGGTCAGCCTCTTTTAGACTTTGACAAGCTGCCTGCAGCAGGCTGGGTGGTGCCCCCTGCCCAAATCTAAATGCCAGAGCCCTATGATAGGCACTGGGGCCCAAAAAGGGCCAATTTGATACCATGAAATAAAAAATAAGATCATCACACAGATTACACGAAGACAGTGAACCAATTGGAGCCTTTAAACATTAGGAGCAGCTGAATTGGGAACATTTTGGATGATTAGGGAGCAGTAGTAAAAGTAATTTCAAAAAGCACTATATTATGGTATGGTTTTAAACAGCCCCTGGGCAGAAGTGGGTTAAAAAATATCTCTTTCAGTTTACCAAAAGGCCAACATTTTGGCTTGAACACAACTACTCACAATGGCAGTCATTATATGATACTCCCAGCATTACATGTCATTTATTTTTCCTGGCAGGAGGTAGGCATTTAGCATATCTGCCCTGAAAATGTTTCACTGTGTACAAGGTAGACATTGTTTCCGCTCCATAAATTGTATATGCAGCTGAAAAACCTATACTGTACAGTCACTAAACTATCATAAATGTACCTGCAGAAGGATTATCATTGTCCAAAACATGTAAAAGGCAGCCAATGCTGGAGGGGTATGCTCGCCGCTCGGTTCGGGAACGTTGAAAATTGGAGGTTCATGAAAACGCATCAGCCAGATCCCATGCCCTTTCATTTTGGAAGTAAAGAATATGAAATCAGAATTTTTGCGAAAAATTATAACATGCGCCTGAACTATAAATTCTACCTGCCCAATAAAAACAATAATATAACCTTAACAGTAAGTCCTTTCAAGGACTATGGTTGTTGAGTTATTTTGTGAGGAAGAAAAGAACAGTAAAATATATTTCAATACAGTATTAAAGTGGTTGTACACCAAGTTACACTACAAGTAAGCCACCTGTAGGTACTGCGCAAGGTCATTGCCTCCTATCCCTGTTGATGCCTCGTATGGAGAAATGCAGCGTTGGGCGGAGCAATACAATCTGTCGTCACCACGTCCTCAGCTGACTGGCCTGAGCCACGGCTGGAAGACAGCTTGTTTCTTTAAAACTGCTTTGCCTGAAAAGTTTTTACATTGGATGTCAGTAACCCTGCACTTCAAAATCAAAGGACTTTAATTTTTAAACTTACTGCACCATGAAGCTTTTCATTTTTTTCTTTTTACCATACCCCAATTTATCACACTCTGTGCTGGGAGTGATTTCTGTCTGCTGGGAGTAATCCTGTATGCGCTAAGATCGTGTGTACTTTTTTCAGACGTTTGCTGGAGGAGAAGGATCGGAGAAAAACGATCGGCTGCTGTGGAGTCCTATGCATATTTGCTGAGTTCTCATGGTCTCTGTAATAGGGATCCATCAGATTTGGTAGACGGCCCATTTATACACTATTTGTCATCTGTTTGGCTGAAAACTCTGGATGAAGATTATCTTCCATGTACCTCCGATTACAGCAAGCTGTGTTTCAGCCACCTTAAATTGGACTTTGTTGTGTGCGTTTGGGTCCTTGGTTTATACCACACTGATTTAGTCAAGCCAATTAGTTTATCCACTTGCACTTCATTTGCATTCTAAAGGTTGCGTATTTTTACATATATTTTTGACACTTTCCCTTTGGCTGTTTATTCCAGCTAAATAATTAATGCAGCACCGTTCATATTGATAGATTGAATCTCTTTGTGTATAAATATTAGGGTGTGTCCGATACCGATACCAGTATCGGTATCGGGACCGATACCGAGTATTTGCGGGAGTACATGTACTCCCGCAAATTCCCCCGAGTCCAGAATAGAATACTTTTTCCGTCCCCACAAAACCCCCCCCCCCCCCCCGCCGCTGCTGCCGAACGCCGCATCGAAACCCGCCGCTGCATGGGTTAAACATTGTGCGGGAACATCACAGCATTCATTTGAATAGCTGTAGTGTTCCCATCTGTATAGACACTCCCCGTTGCTCGGAATTGGATGGGTGATCGTGATCTGTCCAATGCCAAGCAAGGGGGAGTGTCTATACGAGCGGGAACACTACAGCTATTCAAATGAATGCTGGGGGACATGGCTGCATATGTGGGGGACATGGCTGCATTTGTGGGGGACATGGCTGCATTTGTGGGGGACATGGCTGCATTTGTGGGGGACATTTAAAAAAAGTATCGGTATTCAGGATCGGCGACTACTTGAAAAGAAGTATCGGGACTTGTACTCGGTCCTAAAAAAGTGGTATCGGGACAACCCTAATAAATATTTTCCCCTTTAGGAGAATTTTCCTTTTGCAGTAATATTTATCTTAAGAGTATTTTGCACCTTTTTGCACTTTGCGGCACTTTCCGCAAATTACTTAGTCTTTTTTGGTACAGTGGGGGTAGCGCGGATTATCCACGCTTTACAAGTGCCATGACAGTCTGCTCCCACGCTCATGTGCCGAAGTGACGTCACACGACTCCAGACAGTCACGGAGCTGGAGTCGGGGCCCCTAAAAAAAAAAAAAAAAAAAAAAAAAAAGGGAGGGGTGAAGATGGATGCGGCCACCAGCGGGGACAACGCAGGCTTCGTTTTCTGGCAAGTGCTACATAACGGGCTAGTATGTGATGCATACTAGCCCGGTATGCTTTTACATTGCAGGGGGAAGCAGGGGGGGGGGAAGTAAAACAGGTTTACTGCCTCTTTAATGCTGAAATCCAGACAAACAGCCAAAAAACACACCTGAAATATGGTGGAGTACCCTCGCCAACCCTAGCCTGCTGACTGGAAAGTGAAAAAGAGTAGCACTAGAATAATTAGGCCATGTCTCTGTTTACTCTGCTCTCCCCCCTCCTATCAGCATGTTTCTGCTCGATTAAGTGTTTTAAAAAAAAAGTTTGCCTAGGAACAGGTATCAGAAAGGACCCAAACCATTTGTAAATGTATGTGCTTTTTTGCATTTTCACAGTATAGCCTATTTTTAAACAAAATGTACCAGGGGTGCAATGCAAACTGCAGTCTACTAAACTACAAAAAAACACAGAACTAACTTCGGCCAGTTCTGTTTGGCCACTCTTGTGATTTCAGGTACCTCAGCCATAAAGTATAACCAAGTTGGTGACATCCATTGTTCTGCAGCTAAGCAATACAGACACCCACGCAGGTTGTGATTGGACAATAAAGGAGCAGCCAAATAGTGAAAATACACACTATGGTTAAATGTGCTACACTATCTGTGGAATATTAATATTAAATATCCCAATAAATCCCTAATAAAGCAGCAGCACATATATGAAAACAGGAGGAGGTAATCTTTCCTGCTTTCCCTTTCTGTAAATATCTTCAGGTAGAAAACTGGTAGAGCAATGTCCAATGCGGCAAAACCAGATTGCCTGCCTATCCACCCCCCCAGGCTGAGCCCTACTTTTCAGAGAGAGTGTTACAAAAAGGGTAGGAAATTCCAGGTATATATACTACGTAAAATATGTTTAATGACTAGTTAATAAAAACATAACTAAATTAAATGCTGATTTTAGCATATAAGCTTGGAGTTCAACTATAAATATAAAAAATAATAATTAACATTCTTTCAATGGGACAGACTAGACTAGCTAGGCTCTTTCACTTTCTGTCCGTTCCACTAAGCTACCGTAAGTGGATGATAATAATGGTAACACTTTGCTCTGACTATGTGTGATAAATAGGAAAGGGAAGGAGGTCACTAAAACACATTGTTCTGCGATTAAAAACAGGTTATGCCTTGTAGAGTATAGAAACACATTCCTTATTTTATCAGCTCATCTCTGCCGCAGTTCGTCACAATCAGGTTTTATAGGAAAGGAAATAAGAACTGACACACCTTCCTTTTCTACCTGATCACACTATGGAATGTGCTTATTACAAAAATATTTGTTTAACTGTGTATTTGTAAAGGAAATACTGCGCGGTCACAGTGAGTGTAATTATAACATGTCTCTAGTAAGACATGAAAAGAAGCGATTAGTGATGTGCACCAGCTGCAGCAACTAGATATGCAAGATACACACACTAGGAAAATATAGAAAAAAATATAGCTGCGCTGCATGGCACACAATTTGCACATATGTACCTAAATGTTTACACAAAAAAAAAAAAAAAAAACTTTAATTCTTATCCGTGAAAAAAAAAAAATCTACAAAAGCCCAAGGTGACTAAACACAATAAAAAAATATAAAATATATGTTACTCCTGCTAAATTATGTGATATTGAAAACCTAAATTAGTTAATAAAGAAGCGACTGATGTTCCAAAATAGCATGATATAAGTGAGCACACCGCTCCTCCCTACTTCCTCCTTACGCCGTTTCGTCAAAAACTGACTTCTTTCAGTGCCCCTGGAAGAAGTCAGTTTTTGACGAAACGGCGTAGGGAGGAGCGGTGTGCTGACGTCACAGACGAAACAACGCTAGATTCCCGGATCGACGGGCTAATAGTGAGAGCCGGCCGGCTTGAACAAATTTTATACAGTCATGCTTTTTTTACTACTTAATAACTGTAAATCTTTGCCTTTTATATAACATTTTGGAAAGTACTACACTATGGCTGTTCTTGGATTTTTATGGGGAACATCCACTCGGGAGATGTTTTGAGGAGTCCTTATGTGGAGGAGATAGAGGAGACAGGATACCTCTTGCTACACACCACTGCGAGACCCTGGGCGGGGGAAATAGCCACATGCTACAGTGATCTCCATAACAAGAGATCCATTGGAGTCGGTAAGGAGATTTGATTTAAGAGGTGGAGGATCCCTTTCTTTTATCTTCTTGGCACTTTTTCTTGGGTGATAGCCTGCTTGAAGTCACGAATAATCACAGACCATCAGCTCATGGAATGGACTGTCACTCATATGATGCTATTTTGGAACATCAGTTGCTTCTTTATTGACCAATTTATGTTTTCAGTATCACATAATTTAGCAGGAGTAGTAACATATATTTTTATTGTGTTTAGTCACCTTGGACCTTTGTTTCATGGATAAGAATGTATTCAAGTTTTTTATTGTGTAAACAATTAGGTACATATGTGCAAATTGTGTGCTATGCAGCACAGCTTTATTTTTTTCTATATTTCTCCATTTGTTTAACTGTATTCCTCATAACCCACAAAAGAATATTAATCCATTTTTGTGGCCCTTGCAAATGCAAATGTTGCCTTGTAGAAATAGCAGTGATATTGTGACTGCTACAAATAACCTATGCAGAGAGTAGAGGTGTGGGGCAGGTTGCCTGCAGAAAGCTACAAGAGGGGGCGGAGACAAGACCAGTCACCCTGCACAAAGTGAGAGCAGCAGTGACTGGTCTTTATTACAGGAAGCGCCTGCATAGAGGTAAAAAGTCTCACACTGGATTACTGCACAGATCTGGAAGAAATACACAAAGAACACCCAGATTTATTTAAGAATACACTAGCCTCTTGTATTTAGACAATGTTTGCTTATCCTGAAGTTCTGCTATAAGTTGAAGTTAAAATCATTTCTGAAGATTTCATAATTCTGTTCTATCGGTTTAAACTCACCGATAGCTCCAACCAGGCACATGGTCAACAAAAGGAGAACACACCACAGTATATCCGAGTTAAGCCGCCTCTCCAATCTACTGCGCTTGTATCTTGGTCCGCTGTTATTTAGCATTGTTTTAGTCTCATGTCCTTATACAAAAAAACAAAAAAATAGATTACTTTCATGCACCTTACTCAATTCAAAATTCATCCAAGGTTTGCAAATTTCCCAAAATACCCATACTCCTATACTCTGCCTTTACTGTATACACCTCAGTTCAAAATGATTAAACAGTGTCACTTGGCTCCGATTCTCCGGAGTAGGCACAAGCTTGGATTTAGCTTAAATCCAGGATGTTAACCATTATTGGTGGGCCAATGAGCTGTGGGCAGACAATTCCCCACACTGTAGCTGCTTACATACAAGGGGGTTAGGGGCGCTCATGCCATCTTTGACCCATTATGGCCAATGACATTGATCTAATATGGCCAATGACATTGATCCAATATGGCCATGTGCCCTAATATGGCCAATGACATTGATCCAATATGGCCATGTGCCCAAATTAAGTGAATGCTGTGACAGGCATCCCCTGCCTCTGTGTATGTCAGCTGTGCGGCAGGGAATTTTATTGAACCAGCAACTTCTCGATTCGGATGAAACTCAACCCCAAACCCAAGCTCATCATTACTCACAATCAACCATTGCAACCATTCCTGAGCAACAAATATTGCACTGTACAGAAAAAAAAAACATGCACAAAAATATCTGTATATTCCCTCCAAAGCTTTCAATTTGGTCCACACATGTAATCTGTTGAGCAGTAGCGTCATTGGGGTTCATTTATTAAGACCGGAGGGTAAAAATTTGGTTCAGCTTTGCATAGAAACCAATAAGCTTCCAGGATTTTATTTGTCAAAGCTTAACTGAACAAGCTGAAGTTAGAAACTGATCGGCTTCCATGCAGAACTGCATCAGATTTTGCACTCTCCACTTTTAGTAAATCAACCCTTCTGAGTACTAAATGTAAAATTCAGCAGGTAAGCATGTAGACGGCATACTATACATAAGTACATAGTAGGTATGCTGGAAGGAAGGATACAAGACATGATGTTAATCTGAAAAATAAATTTACTATGAATGCTGGCTTTAATTTCCCCAGCAATATACCGTACATGGTATGCCAGCTGATCTCCATGGACCCAAAAACAAAAATGCCCACGTGCCACAAATAATAGTCATAACAAGAAAATGTGTAAGGGTACTAACCTGCATATACCACAATACCAATGACAGCTTCTGTATTCCTCACAACGCAGCCCCTCAGTAACACATTTTCTTTATTCAGTCCAATTTTATCCTTGTCTGGATATGACCTTTCACTATCAGAAAAAAATTAAAACAGAACAGGATTTAAAGTACATTTACTATTTTTGAAGGGTGTGCAAACCTAAACAATGACCCTTTCTTTCCTTTTGGTCTGTTTATTATACCATCAATCTGTTATATTTGCTTGACAAGTTAAAAAAAATAAAAAATCCTGCCTGAAGTCTTGAGGCAAAACATTTTTATAAAACAGTCAACAAATCCACCACATGAAAGCCGAATATGTTGCAAAATAATACATTTTTGACCTTAAGGCTAGATAGGCTTTAAAAAAGGACAAGTTCCCCTTTTCGTACTAGATTATGTTACACCCATATTCAGGGTGTAACATGCTAGGAGCGTAGGCGACATAATGGAGGAACTCGAGTTGCTATTACACAGGGAGGACTGTGGGAATAACTGAAAATTGGTTTGACAGCTCACACGATTGGCTAGCAAAAGTACAGGGATATTCCTTGTATCGGGAAGGTAGAAGAGGGGGAGGGGTGTCTATATCAAGGGTAGGCAACCTGTGGCACTCCAGCTGTTGCAGAACTACAAGTCCCATCATGCTGCCTCTAGGAGTTATTGTAACGGCCAACCCCATCATGCCTCTGGGAGCAATTGTAACTGCCAACCTTGCAATGCCTCATGGGAAATGTAGTTCCACAACAGCTGGAGCGCCACAGGTTGCCTACCCCTGGTCTATATGTAAAAATGATGAAAGGGTGGTAGAGAAGAAGAGCGACATTATGGGTAAAACGTCAAGAGAAGAAGAAGTGGGAAATTACTAGTGGGGGTATGTTATAGGCCACCCAACCTGAAGGCGGAGGAGCGGGACATACTATCACAGTGAGAAATGGCAGTAAGGCAGGAACGGTCATCATAATGGGGGGACTTCAATTATCCCGATATTGACTAGGCAGAGAGGACAGCTCACTCATTAAAAGACCGTCATGTCACGATTGTCTTAGGCCGCGTACACATGATCAAATCTGTCTGCTGGAAACGGTCTGCTAGACGTCCCAGCAGACAGATTCGATCGTGTGTACGGGCGAGCCGACGGATTTGGCCACCAGACAGATTTCAAAGCATGCTTTGAAATCTATCGGGGGGGAACCCGTCCGCCCGACATGTCTGCTGGTTAGTACACTTACCAGCAGACATGTCGTCTCGCACCGGCGCCGAATGGATTCGGCGCATGCGCGGAAGTGTTTTACTTCCTGGTGCGGTGACGTGGCGGCGTCTCCGTCACCGCCACGTCCCCGCGCCGTCTGCTGGCGGGGATTTTGGTTTGCTCGTGTGTACACGCGAGCAAACCAAAATCCAAACAGACAGATTTGTTCAAATCGGTCGGACAGACCACCGTTTTGAACAAATCTATTGCCTCGTGTGTACGAGGCCTTACAGGACAACTTAATGTCCAAATTGGTGGATTCCCCAACTATAAACAATGCCCTGTTAGATTTAATAATTACAAATGATCCTAGTCTAATCTCAGATGTGGAAATACGGGTCAACTTTGGATCTAGCGATCATAGGATGATCACATTTAACGTAAAAGATAGAAAAAAGGAGACACGAAGGAAGCACAAGAACACTAAATTTCAAAAACAAGCACATTTTTCTGAACTGCGGTCATTACTACATGACATCAATTGGGGGACCAATCCTAAATACATTGAACACAGAAGAAAAAAAATGGGAATGATTTATGAGCAACTGATGAGAACGGTCTGATGAAGCTGATCATTCATTCTGGTCAGCCGTGCCTACACACCATCGGTTAAAAAAACGATGGGTCAGAACGCGGTGACGTAAAACACGACGTGCAGAAAAAAAATGAAGTTCAATGCTTCCAAGCATGCGTCGACTGGACTCTGAGCATGCATGGATTTTTTAACCGATGGTCATGCCTACAAACGATCCCCCATAAGCGCTTAATCTACAAGCTGAGGTCATGAACAGGACAGGCATGGACCACAAGGTCTGTTCTTGGGTTAAAAAAAAAAAAAAAATGGTTACAGGGGTGTGTCTAAAGGGTAGTGATAAATAACTGCTGTCAATCACAGCCAATCTGGACGGAGCTGTGGGAGGGGGGGGGGTCAGGTTCTGAGCCCAGTTGTGTGTCTATATCGAAAGCGAGCATGCACAGATGCCCCCATAGTGACATTAAGCAGGGGGGGGGGGGGAGCCTAGAGCACCTGCGGGGGACCCGAGAAGAGGAGGATCTGGGCTGCTTTGTTACATAGTAGGTGAGGTTGAAAAGAAAAAAAAAGACACAAGTTCAACTTATGTGTGTGATTATATATCAGTATTACATTGTATATCCCTCTATGTTGCGGTCGTTCAAGTGCTTATCGAATAGTTTTTGAAACCATGGAAATCCACTGCAGGCAAGTATGACATGTTTGTTTTTTTTCACCATTAGTATCACTTTAAATATGGCCTTTTTTTTTTTTTTTACACAGTAAATCTATACAGTACAAGTACTTACAGGAATCCCTTGAACCTGCCAATGTCACTATTGGGCATTTCGCACTGTATTCTGCTTGAAAACTTTTCAGGCTCAAAATCCTTAAAACAAAAATAAAGAATATCCGGTTATTTTTTTGACATAAAAAATAAAAAATTTTTTCTTACTGTACAATTACGGTACTTTATGTAAATGCCCATGCGATTCTGATCATTTTAAACCTACAACCAAACATATTTCTTTTAGCTTTGGGTGGACAGTAAAGACAAATTCCTGTCCAACTTGAAATTTAGCCCTGAAATGCATAAGAAAATGTAATACTACCCAGGGGATGTGGGTTTCTATCCAGGTAGATCTGTATTGCAACAAAAAAGACAATCTGAGAATCCAATTGACTTGCATGAGACACATTCTTAATACCCACCCACCCTGTAAACCCTTTGTAGTCTCTGAATGCAGAAAACCTGATGGAGTGTTCCTTTACAAAACTCAGGGAATTATCTAAATCAGAGTCACTATCAGATTCCAACATGCCTTTTTTATCTGCCTGGTAACACATCAAGCTAAGAAAAAAGGAAGTTACACCATTGGGGCCGCAGGAGCTCTCTGGAGAGATTATCACATAGAAATCAGAATGAAACAATTACATGTAAATGTATTATGCATAAATCTCAATAGAATTCCCTGCACAGAAGTTATCACACTGACAGAGGGAAAGATAGCATTGCAGGCTACTGTAAAAAAAAAAAAAAAAAATGCTGTCCATTTAACACTGGAAGCTGCTCTACAGAGAGAGAGAGAGCAGAGAGACGGCCATCAGTGTACTGCCGATCCTTCGCTTCCTCATTTCAGGGTGGGGCATGTCTTCATTTTGTAGCTGGTTGCCCCTGAAATTCAGTTTTATGGAAATTGAGTGATCTTTGTCTTTTTGATTCTAACCAGTTTCCTTGAATTGCTCCAAAATAATCAATAACCAAAACTTGTCTGCACTTGCTGTGTCTTTGTTTCAGATTAGAGATTAGTTAGACTGCTTTATAAGACCCATTCAAACTGAAGGCACTTTTCAGGCGTTTTTTAGCGCTAAAAAGTAGGGCTGGTAAACCAAGAAGTTATTCTGTGTCTGTAATTAACTTATTTTATAATGTTGAATTGTACATTTCTTCATCACCTCAATAAAGATATATTGACAAGAAAAGTAGGGCTGTTACTGATCAAAATGTTTGTGTTCAATTAATCAATTTTTTTTTTTTTAAATCGATTTCATCGACTAATTTCGATTAATTTTAATGCACATACAGATCCAACTACTGTTAGCTGATCTCCTCCTTGCAGGCCGATTCCCAGTGCAGCTCCCAACCCCTGGAAAATGGATAGCAGGATGCAAGAAACACACAGGCAGTGTTCAATGGGAACAGCATTAAAACTTGTATAGTCTTCAAGTAGGTAATAAAATAAATATTGCACTGGAGATAAAATCGATGTAGCCACATAAACTGTAAAAATGATGCGAGTAATACCCAAACGGTAGCAAAAGCAGTCATAAAAACATGTAGCTAAGCAGGATACTGGTATAAAAATGTGTACAACGATGCCACTGCTGAATCCAGATGAGGAGAGGTTAACATCAGTCCGTTGGCATGTAGATGTCCCATGAAGGGGACTATCACAACTCCCAGTGGATGGCTGTAGAATCCCAAGTTGATAGGGGGAAGTGATAGAGGGAAGTGTAACAGCTCTTGCATGTGGCAGATAGTAAGGTCCCACCGGTATGCAGATATGAAGGCACAACACAGGAGCCCTTCAGATGGACACAGCAAGCCCCGCGGTGTGCGTGACGTCACCGGATCTCCGACAGAACTCCCTGAAGGGCCCGGAACCCGGCGGAGAGGCGAGTACCATTCAAAATAATTTGATCGATCAAAAAAATTAAAGATTAATCGATTAATTAATAGTTAATTTCCACAGCCCTACTAAAAATATCACCTGTAAAGCGCCTTTCATGCTTCCCCAGTGTGAAAGCCTCAGTGCTTTCACACTGGGTCGGTGCGCTTGTAGGACCTAAAAGAAAAGAAAAAAAAAAAGTCCTGCAGACAGCGTCTCTGGGGCGGTGGGGAAGAGTGCCATATAAACCGCCCCTGCCATTGAAATCAATGGGCAGCACTGCCGAATCGTCTGCAAGCGA